>PVJS01001169.1:0-103850 GCA_004027185.1 Glis glis | reverse complement strand
GTTTTCCCTAACTTTCTAGACTGTTACAGTAATAGTAACCACAATAACCATTAATCTATAGAAGGCCATCTTGACCTCAGTCAGGAGGGTCCCAAGTAAGGACGTTTTGCTTTCCCAACAGATGTCTAGGTCAGGGAGTGAGTCCGCTAAGGACATCCTGCCTTGTTAGCCAGAGCCTGCAGCAAGCAGTTTTAACTTTCTCAATGCTGTAAGGGGTCCTTACAGCTGGAGAAGGTGGGTCTCTAGGGGTGCAGCCTTGGGAATTATATGTGGTTCTTCTTGCTCTTGATCTCTTGCTTCCAGCCTTTGTGATGCAAGAGCGAAGCTTTGTGCTCTCCCGCTCTCTCTTCCCTCCATCATGCCCTGAGATCCACAGTCCCCAGCTTCACATGGACTGAACCCCCAAATCTCCAAGGAAAACAGTGAGCTAATAAATCTTCCTTCCTCTAAATTATGTGGTCAGGTCTTTGGATTATAGCAGTAAGAATGCCAACGACGACGGTCCCCAAGTGAGTTCCTGCTACCCAGAGCCCTGGGTCTGCTTGTACGTGCTGTCCCGGCACCGTGTCCGCTGGCTCCTCTGCTTCTCGTAGCCTCCTGCATCTTTCCCTGGACTGGTCTGCGCAGGCGCAGCTCTGCCTCTAGAGCACTGCCCTGCACGGGGCCTCAGGGGCTCATCTGTGGAGCGTGGGTGGCAATACACACCACACTGGATCGGGGTGACGGAAGAATGTGTAGCACATGCCTGGCATGGACCCCACAGACAAGGGTGCTCAGAAAAAAATGGCTGTTGCTCCCTGAAGTCGAAGTCGAGGCTCTGTTCTCCCCATTCCTGCTACTTGGCTTTTGCACGGTGTGGCTGACAATTTGTTCTGTGGCTGCACAGAGACATTACATGTTCATCCTGTGCTCAGCTGAGCGGCCAAACGAGCTCTTGATTCCTGAGCGAGATGAGGTTTGGTTCATCTTTGACAGGTGTCTTTCCTGCCGTACTGACATTTCTAAGTGGCAACTTCCCATGGCACTCCCCAGGGAGCTTGTGCAGTTGTCACCCTGCTGGCAGACACTAGAAGCCCCTCAGGTTCTCTGGTTGCCGCCAGGTGGACATGGTACATCCCAGGCCCCAGGCACCACATGCAAGCCAGTGTAAGACTGCCCTCCACGTTGCCTGGGAGTCCCCCACGTTCTTCCCCGAGTATCACATGTGAATGTAAAGGAAATGAGTGATCTATTCGTGGGTGTTTTGCTTCTTTAGACTGAACTGGGTGAGGCTTTAGCAGCCTTTCATGGAGCAGAAGTAAAATAATTCCAAAAGGAATAAAATTCAAAAGTCCTCGCAATCTTTCCAAACCTTAGGTTATTTGTGCTATTCAAAGAGAAGGTTGAAGCTGGCTGCTGGAAGTTGGCCCGATTCGTGGCTGCCCAGCGAGGCAGCCGGATCGGAGCAGAGCAGCCTGGACTACAAAGAAGGTGGAGGCAAGTGATTCCGCCCCCTGAAGCGGGCAGGAGGCCACCTGTCAGTTTCCCTCCCCTAGGAATTGCCTCAGTTTCGTAGAGATCCCCAAATATACTATTAGCCCCTTCTCTACCTTGCTCAATCTTCAGGATTCTACCCCAAATCTGTTCTTTGTTTGTTGGTTGGTTTTTAGTACTGGGGATTGATCTCAGTGACATTCTACCTCCAAACTACACCCCCAGCCCTTTTTATTTTTAAATTTTGAAACAGAGTCTCACTAAGTTGCTGAGGCTGGCCTCGAACGTATAATCCTCCTGTCTCGGCCTCCCAGGTACCAAGATTACAAGTATGTGCCACCATGCCTGGCATACATCTGTATTGACAAGAATGAAATAGGAAACTACAAAAAAGGACTTTAGGGCTGATCAGCCTCCTCGACATACACTCTCGGGGAAGGAGGAGGCAGCGCCAAGAAGCAGGAAGAACTTCCGAAAACACAGGGCGAGTGCTGGCTGTTGGGAACATTCCTACCCAGGCAGCGCGGCCTCCTCGCCCCCTGGCAGTGCTGGAGAGCAAAGCAGCGGCCTCCCTGGGTTCCCACCTTCAGGCCTGAGTCTTCCTCTTTCGTTTGAGAGTACACCATGGCTACTTCTCCTGACTGTTTCTTAGGCCAGCAGTACTTAAATGTGGGATGGCAGAGTTCTGGCTGGGGAAGCAGAGACCACCATGGGGGCTGTGGTGCTGGGTCAGCAACTCCAGTAGAGAAGGTTCTCCCACCCCCTCCCTGAGTCTAGGGGCCTCTGTGGCAGCTCCTGGGAGGTAAGATGGCCCCATAAGGCAGAATCCAGCGCTAGGTGGGCACCAGGCCTGAGGGTCTGTTCCGGAGGAAAGAGTAGACCTGTGCCCCTCCCAGGGAGGTTAAAAAGCAAATGCAAGCTGCAAGATTGAGCTGCAAGCAAATCCCCACCAGGTCCTGCTGGGAACTCAGGAGACACCAGGCAGGGCTGGGGCCAACCTGAATTTGGCACAGACTTTTGCGTCCATGTCAGGAATTCTCAACCAAATCCCCTCTGGCCATCAGGGGCCGCCTCACGGTCTCCCAATCATTTAAGTCAACTCGATCAAGGCTACGGTCAGAAGTGATGGTTTGCACGCTTGTAATCCCAGTATTTGGGAGGCTGAGACCAGAGGATCCAGGTTCGCGGCCAGCCTCAGCTACTTAGTGAGGCCCTCCACAACTTAGTGAGACCCTGTTTCAAAAGAAAGAATAAAAACTAGGGCTGAGGGTGTAGCTCAGAGGTAAAATGCCCCTGGGTTCAATCACCAGTACCACACACACACACAAAAAAAAATTAGAATTGATGGTTTGCAACAATAAAGAACCCTCCTACACTTCTCCTCTCCATCTGAATTACGTGTCACAGCCATGGAATTAAGCATTAAGGAACTTTGCTGATTTTACCTGATTTCAGTCCAGTCTGTGGCGGTTAGGGTTCCTTTTCTGTGCACAGGAAACTCTAAAGTCAGAAGACATCTCCTAGTCTTCTGGGCTGGTGTTTTAGTCAGCTTTTTCATTGTTGTGACCAAAATACCCAACAAGCACAACTCAGAGGAGGAAAGGTTTATTTAGGGCTTATGATATCAGAGGTCAGTCCACGACCAGCCAGCGACCAGGCAGGAAACCACAGCGACAGAGCCTCGGGGCATGGCAGAAGAGGAAAAACCATGCTCAGCTCAGGGTGGTGGGAACAGAGAGAGGGGGAGGAGGGCGCCAGGGTCAGGCAGAGTCCCCAAGGCCACACCCCCAGGGATCTACTTCCTCTGACTGTGTCCAGCTTCCTGGCTGCACTGTCTAACATGATATGCACGAGCTTCGCGGGGGGACATTTTGTATCTCAACAATAACACCTGGTACAACCAGTATGGACTCCGAGAATGTCAGGTAAGGAAACGTAGCTCACCTGTTACTCATGGCTGTCTTGCCATCCCACGGGGGAGGGAGGAGAGCGACTTCTTAGGAAGGTAGAGAAGGGAGCCAGGTGTGGTGGTGTGCGCCTATAATCTCAATACTTGGGAGTTTGAGACAGGAGGATCACAGGTCCGAGGTCAGCCTCAGCAACAGTGAGACCCTGAGCAACTTAGTGAGACTCTGTTTCAAAATAAAAAATAAAAAAGGGAGGGGAGTGTAACCAGAGGTAGAATGCCCCTGGGTTCAATTCCCAATACTAAGAAGGAGAAAGAGGAGGAGGAGGAGGAGGGGGAGGGGAAAGAGAAGGAGGAGGGGAAGGGGAAGGGGGAGGAGGAGATAGAGAAGGAAGAGGAAAAGGAGGAGAAAGAGAAGGAAGTGGAAGAGGAGGAGGAGGAGGAGACAGAGGTGAAGGCCAAAGAAAGACCTTCGATTCTTGAGGGAAGAGAGGGTCATAGCAAGCGCTCAGCATCCTGTCTTCTCTCCCCTTTCTCTGTCCACAGTAAAAGCCTGGTGGTAAAGGGATCAGTAGAAAATTCTCAGATAAATAGAAAGGGCCCCAAAGCGGATGGATTCCACTGCTCAGTCTCTGGAAGAACATCATTGACTCCCAGACAGGAATGGGTGACCACAGGGGACTGGAAACCACAGCCGACTGCTTCCTAAGCCAGGAAGAGAGCCTCGGCCAGTTCCCCCTGTCTTCACCGGCCCTTCAGTGCAGAGGGAGGAAATGAGACAATGCTCTTGCTCCCAGGGGAAGCCGAGGAAAGCAGCAGAGAGTGCAAGCCACTGTCCCAGTGTGGGCTGGCCGGAACAAGGACAGGACGGCCCCTCCAGGAGGCTGTGGGCGCCATGATAAGAACAGGGCAGAGAGAGGAGGACAGACCAGCCCCAGCATCTACGAGACAACATGCTCCAGGAAGGACCAGCACATGAACAGAAATCCTGTCCCCACCAGCTGCCACCAGGAGGACCCTACCTTACCTCTGGGATGGGAGCAGGAGGTGGCCAGAGAAACCCCCAACGACAGAGTCCTCAGCCCAGCACCCCTGGCTGACCCAGAGGTGCTGTTTAGATAGGAGACCTGTATTAGCAACTGAGTCGTCTTCAATGGCAACCTTAAAACCACTTGAGATGCACCCCCGCTCCAAAGGATCCTAGAAAAACCTGAGCTAGAGGAGACAAGTCGAGAAAATAGGCAATAGTTACGGTTGATTTTCCTGTGCCTTGGCTGCCCCATTTTTAAGATAAAAATAAGCATTCCCAAATTTGCAAAGTTGTTTTAAGGACCAAATGCCTGAAATTGCTTTTTTTTTTTTTTTGTGGGGCAGGGGTACTGCATCTCGAACCCAGGGCCTGCCCTTTATTCATTTATTTTTTTTTAAATTTTGAAACAGGGTCTCACTAAATTACCATACACTGGTCTTGCATCTGGAAGCCTTCTGTCTCAGTCTCGCAGGCACTGTGAGTACAGGCATGCGCCACCATGCCCAGCTGAGCATTTCTTAAGTGTGGAGTTTTTACAAAAGGAGCACCTTCGTGTTTCTCACTAGTCTGTTCAAGAAATAAAACAGTGCCGGCACCATAGCATTGCCTCCTTACACTCTCCTACTCATTCCTTTTGAAAGGTCAATCACTGTTTTGACTCTCATCATCATAGGTTAGATGTTTTAATTTTGGCTCTAGTGGTTTTTCATTGTTTTTTTTTTTGTTGTTGTTGTTGTTTATTTTGTTTTCTTTTGTTACTGGGGGTTGAATCCAGGGGCGTTCTACCTCTGAGCTACACCCCTAGCCCTTTTTCATTTTTATTTATTTATTTATTTATTTATTTATTTATTTATTTATTTATTGTGATACTGGGATTGAACCCAGGGGCATTTTACCTCTGAGCTCCATCCCCAGCCCTATTTTTTATTCTTTATTTTGAAACAGGGTCTCACTAAGTTGTGGAGGGCCTCACTAAGTAGCTGAGGCTGGCTGCCAACCCGGATCCTCTGGTCTCAGCCTCCCAAGTACTGGGATACAAGTGTGCGCCACCACGCCCGGCTTTTTATTTATTTTTGAAAGAGGGTCTCCCTAAAGTTCCAAGGACCTCACTAAGTTGCCGAGGCTGGCCTTGAACCTGCCATCCTCCTGTCTTAGCTTCCCAAGTCCTGGGATTACAGGCGTGCCCCACCTTGCCAGGCTCTGAAGCTGCTTTTAAGAAGACGAAGGTGCTCTCCAAATGGGACATTAAAACGTTCTGTTGTCAGGACTCTCAAGCCAGAGCCCTGCAGCCACGCGCATTCTCCCTGTGCCCTCTGGCTTTTCTGGCAGCATAAAGAAGGAAGGAGGTGACCGCCATTGCTAAACCCAGCGAAGAGAAGGGGTGTCTGATCAGCAGACCACAGGGACAAATCCTCAGCTAGCAGGAGGAACAAAGACAAGTCACTCAACTCCCACCCTCGTAAGTCTCCTCCCTCCCTGGGAAGCAGAGCTCCTCCTGTTGGGGTGGGGGTGCAACCCCCTACTCTCTTTCCTCCCAGCCTGAAGAGCTTTCCCGACGAAGCAGCTCCCTCCCAACCTTCCTGTTCTCTCTTCTTTGCCCCGACACATCCACACTTGTCAGGTCTTTAATTTTTCTTCCTGGCCAGCATATGACCTGTATTTCAAATTTTTCTCAGTGAAACATCTGACAAGATAAGAGGAAATGACACATAGATTCAGAGCAAATGAGATGCTTTCACGGGGCTCTGCAACCTTCCATTTGTTCAGGAGAGAATTATAGGATCCGTTACTAATTGTGTGGTTAAAATATTAGTTGGATGCCCTTGCTATTTTCATAGGCAACTGCACTTAAATAGCTGGTATGAATATGCATGGCGGTAACATACGCTCTGTTACACTGGGACCTTAAACGGTATACCCCAGCCCCAAACCCAAAGCCAAACCCAAACCCAAATTATGTGGGTTGTAGATTTCTTATTTGTAATCAGGCACGAATGTTCATTTTCACAGAAAATTAAATAGACTTAGTTTTCGCTGATGGCTTCAACACTGTGAGTAAAATAATTCAAAAATGGTGCAAAAGAAATTCCGCAGAAGAACAAGAGTTTGAATTAGGTAGAAATTTATCTTCACCCTGTTTAGGAGCCTGAAATTCAGAAAGCTTCCATGACATGAAATTATTTTAGCTGGGAGATCAGATCATTTTGTAGGCCAAAGCAGAAGCTTCCAGTAGATAAAGTTTCAAGTGCCTGGTATTTATTTGTCCGTGGATACAACCCTAATAAAAGATTGTAAAGCTTAAATAGGTACATAGTTGGAAAATAACTATGGTACTCATAAAAACTAGATAGCAGAATTATGGATGAGATGTCTCAAACCATGGGGAAAAAGATGATGCAGGAGGTTACAACCAAGGACCCACTCAGCAGGTCTGTCCTGGGAGATGGGGTTTACAATTGCTGGGTCCTGAAGGGCAAATCTCTCTGCCTTCCCCTCATAGTCCCGAGGAGTCTGGGGGGTTTCCTCTGAGCCTTTCGCCCAGGGAGCCACGCAAAGTTCTGTGGGGATGTGCTACAATGGGGGGTGACTGAGCTCAGTGGCCACGTGGAGTCCTGCCCTTCTCTCTTACCTGCTTTCTGCATCACCATATTTAGGGGGTGATCCTGGAGGACAAACTGGGGAGTCGGTGGGAAGGCAGAACTGGGCTCCTGGAGCCCCTAATGATATCTGCAGGCTGTGGTCCTTCCTTGGGCACAGCGGTGTGGGCCTATGCCCTGGATGAGGCATCTCAAAAGTGACTCTGGGATACTGGAAGCCCAGATGTGCCTCAGGGTTCACATCCATGAACAAGGATGAGAACAGGCCCTGATTTGCAAGGCCAGTGAGGATGCAAAGGGATGCCAGCTGACTGGCCAGTACAACGTGCCCGGTAGAGGTCTCTCTCTTCTACTAGCCGGCCTGAGTCTGAGTCTAATCTCCTCTGGGAGGCACAGAAAGAAGAGGAATATTCTGTACCTTCCTATAGGACCATGCACCTGACTCAGCTCTGCCCCTCGGCCTGACCCACAGACGTGGGCAGGACCCAGACATCCTTAGTGTTCCTGGTGATTCTTCCCGTGTCTTCCCTTTGCTGGGGAAAATGTGTGATGTGCTGATGGGCTCTGACCACTGCATGGCCATCTCATCCATCTCCAGCCTGGCTCCTCACCATGGCTCATAGAGAGTGTGGGGTGGGTAACTGGTGGCTCACGAGGCAAAGGTGAAAGACGCGAAGTGACAAGCCCTGACACCTCAGTCTAGGTCCCCAGTCCGTGCTGTGGTTGAAGAGAATTGGGCAAGGCCCCGAGAGAAGCTCAAAAAGTACCTTGAATGAACAAACACGTTATTCTGCCAGACTACAACTGCACAGGCTCTTGTCCTCATGAAACACGACTTTGCCCCCATCCTTTTGCATGCATTCTCTTCTCTTGATTTCTTCATTCAGTTCATTTACCGAGCAAGTAGTGTTCACGCCCTTGCTGTTCTGGTGTGGAGACTAAAGGAGTGAGCAGGACAGGGCACTGCCCGTACCTGGTTGGGTTGGGGCAGAGCACCAAACCTAAACAGAAAAAAGAAGCAGGTGTTGGGTGGTGGTGGCAGTGGGGGTGGAGGGCTCCTTGTGGTGTAGCGGGTGCCCTGGAAGGTGGTCTTTGTTGAGGAGGTGACATTTAGATCGAGATTGAAGGCAAGTGGAGCCACGCATGCAAACTCGGAGGGGATTGCATCCCAGGTAGAGAACTGCCCTTGAGGGTCAAAGAAGAGACAGGGCTGGTGGGACTGGGAGGGGAGGGCAGGGGCGGAAGGCGGGCTGAGTCTAGATCATGTGTATTGTTTCTCCTCGGTGGGACATCTTGGCGATTGGTCAGCACAATTCCTCATTATGTGACACTGTCTCTGGGCTTTGGGCACAAAACACAAATAGGATTTACAAATAATTATGAAAACGAAAAGGGGGCATTTCCTAACCCCCAATGCCTCTTGGGATCTGCAGGAGTTTGTGGACTAAGGACCAGGGCCTAGGCTCTATTCTGGGTGCAGTGGGAAGACACTGGAAGGGTAGAGTCCAACTGACATTATTAAAGGTCCTTAAGGAGCGCTCTGGCTCTGTGTGCTGAAGACCCCAGGAGCGAGTAAAGGGTAGAAGAGGGGAGGCCAGGAAGAGGCTCTCGTAGGTGTGCCGGGGAACAGCGATGGCAAGATGAAAGAAGTGGATGAATCTGCACTCTGTCCTGGAGGAGGACTTGACAGGACTTGTTGATATGAGGGCCCAGGGAAAGAAAACAACCAAAGATAAGATTGAGATTCTGGGCTTCAGCAAGGGAGGGCCGTGGCCTTATTTATGGGGATGGAGAAGACTGGAAAAGACTTTCAGACAACCACGTGAATCCAGTGTGGCACATACATACGGTGCCCTAGGAAATACCAGGGAAGGTAATAGTCAGAGCATGTAAGTGTCTGTGTGTAGTTCTGTATGGGAATTGTACAGAGAGCCAAGAATGTCCACTGTAGAGCCTGGGCACTTGGGCATTCACCGTGGATGAGAGGGAGAAGAGCAACAAGAGGTGCCAGAGGAATAGTCGGGGATGGAGGAAGAAAAACAGGATAGCGTGGTATCATGAACGGCAGGAGGAGAAAGTTTTTCCAGAGGCATGAGGTTGGTCATCTGTGTCCAAGGCTGCAGAGAGACCCGTGACATGATAGCACGGAGGAGACCTTAAGCTTGGGAAGCTCTTTGCTGACCTGAGCAGAAGTCCTGACCGAGGTGCCGGCTTGCCATGTACTGAGAGCTTGTGCGGGCTGTATTCTAAGATGCTTTTCAAAGAAATTAACTATGGCGCGTATGTAAGTTGATGGATGTCAGCTATGAAGGAAGGAGGGAGGAAACACACACACACACACAGAGAATAACAGGGGAGTGACGGGAGCTAACCATGGGAACAAAGTCCTCGGGGAACTAGGGGTTTGGCTACTAAAAAGTGCAGGACAGTCATTCCTAGGCACGCAGCAGGACCCAATGCATGGGTTCAGGCATGAGTGGGTTGGTGGAAAGGTAAGGGAGTTCCTAACTAGTTGTCTCTGCTTTTTCAACAAGCTAAGAGGAAAAGATCTGCATGTGTGTGCAGGGTCGGGTAACGGGAACGTGATGAGGCCATGGGTGGATTCATGCTGCCGGACCTTGGCATTCCTGCATCTCCTGGGTTTACCTTCTGTGGTGTTTACTTATTGCTGCAGCCCCTGGTATACAGTGGATTCTTTGATGAATGCATCAGTGCACTATTGGCTGCGGCAAAGAGCATTTCTGAAAATGTTTTTAGGAGGCTGCCCAGTCTCAGGCGGAGCAAGATGCTTTACAACAGGAGTTTCCTTTCTCCAGGCGAGTCCTTAGAAGGCCACTGACTTCTTCAGACAGATCCAGCTGCTATTCCAGGTGCCTAAATAGTTGACTGTAGACACCACCTCACCGGTGAAGGGCATTTCTCCAACAGAATGCCATCCATGATATGATGAAACCGTGTCTGATGTAACATCTGCCTTCTTAGAAACAAATTCTGAGTCTCATTAAAATAAGACTAAACTGTAATAAAAATAGGGCCATATGTAGAAGTTTGTAACTAAGAACATATGCCAGTGTAAAGAAAACCTAATAGCATATTTTATTACTAATTATTTAAATCAACATCTAAACCATTTGTCCCAAATGCTACTGCTTTCTATGGTGTCTAAAAATAAGTGCCATATTTCATTGACTCTAAGACTATCAGTTATAAGATGTACTGTGGTTTTATGCACCATCAAGGAAGAAAAATAGGCTGCTGGTTCACTGTGGCACCATGATGGAAATGCAGGCCCACCCCAACTGTCCAGGTGAGAGTCAAGGCATAGAGCTTCTCTCTAAAATAGGGGTTCTAAGATGGGGGCACTTCTACGCCCTCCTTTCTCCAGGCCACATTTGGCAACAACTAGAGGAATTTTTAGTTGTCACCAACTGAGGTAGTGACATCTCATGGGTAGGGACCACAGCCGAGAATCACCAGCCCAAAAAGTCAATAGTGACGATGCTGGGAAGCCAGGGTCTAGAGCAAGCGTTCAGCTTGTACTTCTCACATCCCGCCACGATGAGTACCATTATCTTCTGAATTCTCCTTGCCTTTTATTTCCATAAAACGTTGATTCTAAGCACTGGGCTCTTCAGAACACATATATGAAAACGACAACAAAGCATTCTAGGAGCAGTCATGAATTGGAGCAATGCTTTATTTCAATAAATTAACCCAAGCTCCTCACAAGCCTTTATTTCTTTTACTCTAGTATAAAACCAGAAAATGCACTTGGACACTTTCTGCATTTTAATTACACTTTCGGAGCATAAAATGGCTGTATGAATTAAGAAGTAGTAAAATCAAATCGATTTTTCCATACATGTGGAAAGATGTGCAGACTAATATGTATTATAATTAGGGCCGGTGAAATAAATTGCAGAATGTTTTTTAAAGACACCAAAGCCCTAAACTGCTCTGCATAGCTTAGGTTTCCCAGTTTGTCTTTTTTTTTAAAAACAAAATAATTTTAACATCTTGCTAAATCCTAGTTTTGGTAAGTTGCTGAACCTACTAGCACAGAGGTTGGTCCTTGAAGGAAGATTCATGGTGTGATAACAATGGTACAGTTTGGGGTGTCCTCTAACATGCTTTTGTTGAAAGCATGTTCCCAATGCAGCAAGGCTATATATGTTCCTTCTTTTCACCCTCTCTGCTTCTGGCCACCATGGTGTGAAAGCAGTGTCCCTCCACCATCCCTTGCTACTGAGCTTTCTACCTTGGAGTGGACCAACTATGGACTGAACCTCAGAAACTCTGAGCACCAATAAATCTTTCCTCCTCTAAGTTGTTCTTGTCTGGTACATTGGTCAGAGCAACAAAAAAGCTGACTACAACAAACACCAAGCTCTTGGAATTAGAAAAGACCTCCTTGATCCTGTCACTCCAAACTATGTCTGACTTGACACCCTTGGACTTCTTAGGGGTGATGCAGAAACATCGCTGCATGGCCTGGGGTTCGCCAGTAAGAAGCAAAAGTCACAAAGAATTTGCTCTCCCTTGCTTTCCCTCGAATGTCAGGCAGAACTCTGTGAAAAGGGCTCTGGTGACTCTAAGACAGTTCCATTATGACAAAGAGGAGAGTCAACTTTTAATGAGAAGGCCAATAAATTCCAAGTATGAGCTGGCGCTAACCTTCGTTTTAGGTGTTGACAGCAGGTTTTTGTGGGGGCTGATTACATCCCAACTGTCTGCCTCATACTGTGGGATCAGTCACCAAAGAGATATCCAGTACCAGCATACCCCAGGAGCCAGCACCGGTCAGACTTCCGAGGCTCTGGACTCTACTCCCACTTCTGCCCTCCTTGGTAGATGCCCCACAGCCACCTATATTTTCAAGCACCCAGTGTTCAGTGTTCTCATTCTCCCCCCCAAAAAAAACCTGGTTGAAAGAAAAATCATACATTAGACATTTGCATGCTGGTGTGATTGTGTTGCTAAGTTGGGACACTCAGCTCTTAGACCCTGACCAAGAGGTGAAAGTGTCGCTTTTTGTTCACAGAAAGTCAGATCTTGGGAAAGAGGCTGAGGTGCTGGGGTTTGGGCCCTGCCTCAGAAGTCAGGGTCATGTGCACAGATTGAACTCCACTCAGCCTCTCACTGTTCAGTGACTGCCTGGTACCTGCTTTTAAGAAACTCAAAATCGGAACACAAATCTCTCTATTGAACCTTAGCTGAGAATTCCATGAAGAGATGAGGGATGAGGATATCTTATCCACTCCCCAGTCCCTAGCATTGGGCACAGGGCCAGTACATGGTAGACAACTAAAAAATAGGGATCCAGAGAAGAAATGGTAGACCAAATCAATGCCTCTTCAACCAGCTCTGTACACTATACTGATTGATGTAGCAGAGGTTGCTTTCAAAGGCAGAAAGGTAGAATGAGTAGATGCAGGTCTTGAATTTACTTAAAATGCTTACTACTCTATACTTTCTATGACCCTGTATGTCATAATGTAACTCTTTGGTCAGTTGCCAATGCAGGAGGAGAGGTACCTACCCCCAGTCACAGTACCAAGTGGTCTTCTGAGTTTGGAGAGGAATGGCTGATGGAATGGCCAGGAGGAATCCCAGTACTAAATTAGAGAAGAAACCACATCTGGGGCTTTTTGTGAATTCCTTCCTTCAGTGAATGTTCACTGAACACTTACTCTACCAGCTGGCTGTTTACCCAAACACACCAAGGCTCAGGGGCTTACAGCCCCAGCCAATCAGTGCTCCTGTGTCTATAGCTGGGTGGCCCATCTCAGCTGGGCTGGCCGGGGCAGCTCTGTCCCATGAGTTTCTTGCCTTCTCCTGGGATCCACAGGCTCACAAGGGCATGTTCTTCCCAAGTCAACAGCAGGTGTGCAAGAGAGCAGGGGTTTTCCATGCCTTTTGTTGCCTAATGTCTAAGAACCATTAGCCAAAACAAGTTATGTGGTTCATGCCAAAGTTGAAGAGTGAGAGACAGCAGACGGAAGGGGAAAATATATCTGAATAAGGATATAACCCACCAGGCTAAATATGTGCCAGGCATGCCAATCAGCCTCCTCCCCCCAGCGTAAATCTTCATACTCTGTTCCCTCTACTGTTGAAATGAGTGGATGAATGAGAGGCACGAGGGCAGATGGCAGAGAAGGAAGAGCCACCAGGGGTTTAATGTAATGTACATATGTCTGTGGGCAGAGGGATTTGGATGGGTTATAGGTTTCTGTCTTAATCAGTAGCTATTGTCTTTGGAAAGAGGGTTAGGTCATGGATCTGAAGGAAGCATTGAGAATCTGATGATAGCTTTGCTTTCTTTCCCCAAGTGAATGTCTACATGCACAGAAATATGATAATCAGCGTAAGATTTCTGGGGATTGGCGAGCTCAGAAGCCCACCTGCGGATCATCGTGGGAGTTTGTGGACATCTAGCTAAGAGCATCTGGTCAAAATGCCTTCGTATAAAAGGACCAGAGGAGTCAGGTTCGGCCAGAGTTATTACGAGGGCCTCCTGGAGAGCAGGTTGATCTCAAACTCTCTTGGGAGTTGGGTCTAATGACAAATGTTGTGTCTAAGTGACAATTAGATCTCTAGAGATCCCCAGGTGTCTAGATTTGCCATGTCTCTGGATTGTCCATATCAAATTTTTCCAAACAATAGGAATTTATTTCAACAAACAAGGGGGACACCAACAATGTACACAGCAATATCCTTGGAAATGTGTGTGTGGGGGTCCAAAGAAGAGCATGCCCTCAGGGCGAGGCAGACACTTGTAAGGAGAAGAAACACTTCAGAACCATTCGAAGCAGTATGTGGTCAAGCACCTGGATGATGTCATCGAAGTGAGAGGTGAAAGATGTCTTAGATCATTGTGCTCCAGGATCTCTGAGAAGAGAGAGGGAGACATGAGCCCAGCATCACAGAGCTGGCCCGTCCTGGACAAGGAGGGGAGCAAGAGATGACCAGCTAACCCCCTCAGGTCCAGAGGAAAGACCAGGGTGCCGAGCTGAGTGCAGGGTTCTGATGCCTGAGAATTTTAAAGTGGTGATATGGTGAGAGGATGCCGAGAGAGTCAACGTCATCTCATTTAAAAGCAGAATTAAGCTCTCTCTCTCTCTCTCTCTCTCTCTCTCTCTCTCTCTCTGTGTGTGTGTGTGTGTGTGTGTGTGTGTGTGTGTGTGTGTGGTTGGGAAGTGGGAGCTTGAATTTCATAAGAGCTGTGTTTTCTGGCTCTGAGTGGATGAACTGTGTTCAAGGTTCATGCATGGAAGACTGATCTCTGAAGTCACACAGAACTGGGGTCACAGCCTGACTCTCCCCTTTGCAGCTCGTGTGACCCGGGGCAAGCTGTTTAACCTCTTTGAGACTCAGTGTCCTCAGCTGAGGGAGGAATTAGCAGCAGTGCCTTCTTGGCGCTGTGGGGAAGACTTGATGTCCTGACCCACAGAAAGCAGCCATGCAGGCCCAGCTGCAGCAAGCTCTCAGCCAGTGGACCATTACTGTTGTGCATTCAGTCTAAGGTGTGTTGGGCAAACTTTCTTAGTTAAAATTACTAGTTTGTATGAAAAGGGGAATTTTATGTAAACAGGGTATCCAAGGGGAGAAATGAGTTTCAAACATGGTTAGATCCAAAAGTATAACATACTATCCTCCATCTATTTCCCTCCACATCTTTCTCCATCTCTCTCTCTGTCTCTCTCTCTCTGTCTCTCTGTCTCTCTCTCTCTCTCTCATCCCTATCCATCTCTCTTCATCTTGCCACTTTTCTCTCCATCTCTGTTTATCCATCCCTGTCTTTTTCTCCATATTTCTCTCCAGCTCTCTCTCTCTCTTTCCACCTCTCTCCCCATATCTGTTTCTCTCCATCTTTCCATCTTTCCCTCTATCCGTCTCCCCATTTCTCTTTCTCCACCTTTCTTCCTCACTCTTGCTTTCCTTCTCCCTCTCCCTTCATCCTCTTCCCCCCTCCCTTCCTATCCCAGGTTCTGACTTCTGATGCAGGCCTTTTTAACCAGGCAAGCTTTCTCTCTGCAGTAGTGCAGATGACCCCTGGCATCTCACCCATACCTGGTCCACAATGATACAATTCTTCAAAGCTTTACTTTCATCAGAGCCAAAGGTGCACTCCATTTAAGAATCAAATTATTCTAAGAAGCACTTTATGAAAGTGGCTGTCTCTGTTCCCTGCTCAGTTTCCTCCCCCAGAGCCATCACTTTCAACCCTTAGAATAGATTATCGTTGTATTTATTTTTAAATAGCATGATGCACTTTTATTTTTCACTTTCAACATTATATCTTTAGTTCTTTCAACTATAGTTGTTAGGCAGTTCACTTCACCACAGAAATATAAACATCCATAGACCCAACTCTTAATACAGTTAAATTAATCTTTCAGTTAGATCATTATTCAGTTAGATCATTATTGTAACTGTGTAAATACTCCTCACAGCCGAGTCAAGTAGTTGACTTTGATGACTTTTCCTTCACCTGTAGCTTTGCTTCATTAGCATGAACCTGTCCCTTCTTTTCTTTAACTTTGTTTTACATGGATTTGTCACTAATTCACCCTAAATTCTCATTGTCTAATTTTTCTTTCAAGATGTTCAGACATTCTCTGGCTTTCATCCTCTAGCAGAAGTCTCCCCTTCAGCCTTCTGACCCACCCAATCTGCCCTTCAGAGCTGGTACAGATCTCACTGGGGATTTCTCTTGATTACTGTCCTGAGAATTTTTTTCCATTTATCTCCTGTGTTTACCTCCTGGATATGTATTTCCCATTTTCCTCTTTATAGGATTATACATTTACTTTGATGAAGCATATCCTGAAGTAGCTTTCTGAGAAAAGATTTATAGAAAGTACTTTTTCAGGTCTTATTTATTTGAAAATGTTTATGATAGTCTTAAAGTTAATGAAGAGAAATAAATTCTGTTGTGGTTTAAATAAGGGGTGTTCCCCCAGAAAAGCTCATATGCTGACAATGTAACAATATTCAGAGGTGAAATAATTGAATCAGGGCTCGAATCTCATCAGTATATACATCCATGGATGATCCATAGTTTGAATGACCTTACTGGGTGGTAACTATAGGCAGGTAGGCTGTGGTTGGAGCAGGGACTGGGGGTGTGAACTGGGGAATATATCTGTTCCTGGTCCCTTTCTTTCTCTCTCTGATTCCTGGCTGTCATGAGCCTATAGCCATCCTCTGCCACTCTCTGCCACCATGATGTTTCTATCTTGGAGTTGGCCAACCATGGACTGAACCTCTGAAATCGTGAGCTAAATACCTTTCCTTCTTGTCAGATATTCTGGTCACAACAATGAAAATCTGACTGTCTCAGTCAAGATTCTCACTAATATAATCCAAAAGGACTGACCACACATCTTTGAGGACAGAAGATTTATTTACTCACAGATTTTTTTGGAGATTCTAGGGTTCAGTCCATGTGAGGTCAGGGTCTGAAGCTCAGGGCAGGGTGGTGGGAAGTGGAGAGAGGGAGGGAGAGAGCCAGGCTCAGCTCTCACATCATGGAGATCTGGAAACAAGAGAGAGAGAGAGCAGGGGGAGGAGAGGACCTTACATAATCCCCAATGCCACATCTCCAGGGTCCCCTCCTTAGCAACCATGCCCTGCTTCCAACCTTGCTGCCTTGTTTCCATGAAGGCTAGGGGGACATTCCAAATCCAAACATTACACTGACTAATACAAATTCTGTTTATTCATGAATTGTTGGAAAGAAATTCTAGGTTGGAAATCATTTTTCCTCTAGAATTTTTAAAGCATTGTTCCACCTTCTTCTAAGCCCTTGGTGTTACTTTTGAGAAGTACAAAGTATGTCTGACTTCTGACTCTTTGTAGATAATCTGAAAGACATTAGGATCCAACTTGATGAAATATTATGATGATGTGCTTGGGTATGAGCTGAATTTTATCCACTGTGCCAAACCCATAATGAGCCCTTTCCATCTAGAAATTTTTAACCTTCAGTTATGGGAAAAATTCCTGAATTTTGTATTGATGATTCCCTGACCTTTAATTTTTTAATCCTCTTTTTCTAGGATTACTATTGTTCTTTTTTACTTTTTTTATTGGTGCATTGTAACTATATATCATACTGAGGAACAGAATGATAGGACTATACATACACACAACTAAAGAAGCATTTACCTCTGGGTCCTGTCTCCTCCCTACCCTTCCCTGTAGATGTCTTTGAGACTGGCACGGGTAATGTAACATACATACATAGCATTATTTCAACTGTTACCTTCTCTATGTCTCTATCCCCCCATCTCCTAAACTCCCTCTGTCATTCCATTGTAGTCTCTGTTTGTCTATCTGAGCTTACCTTTGTTTCCCAATTGCTATCTAGCTTCCTTATATGAGAGAAAGCATACAATTATTCACTCTTTGGGACTGGCTTTAATGTTGGATCTAATAGACTGCTCTTATTCTTTTATTATCTTTTTTATTCTTTATCTTATTTTTCTAATATCTGGGAGGTTTATTTAATCTTATCTTTCAATCCTTCTATTGAGTTTTCTTTAGTTTTTAATTTTCATTTTTTTTGTCTTCTAAATTTCCCATTTCATGGAGCTTTCTTTTCTTCACAGATGCATTATCTTCTATTTTCTCTCTGGTAATATGAAGTTGTTCTTTTTAGCATTTTTTTCTCTCTTTAATTTTCTCTTATTTTCTTTAAGTTACTGTTTTTCAATTTGACTTGGTTCCTGTTTTTCCTATTAAATTCACTGTTGCTGTAAACTTCTCTCCCATCTTCTTTGTTCTTATTGGGTTATAACTTTTTCAATATCCCTATTCATTGCTGTTGCATTCAGCTCATCTATCTGTATTTAAAAGTAGCCACCAGAAATTCCATGGGAGCATTTTATGTGTTATTGGAAGTTGTCAGCTGAGGACTTAGTGGCTGTAGTTGGCTGAGATGCTTTCATTAGGAAACTCAGATGTCTGCATCTCTAGGTTTTTCCTTTTGAGCTAGGCAGACAACTCAGAGCAGGATCTTCCATCCACTTCTCTTGTGGGTTAAGACCTGTGTTTCAGTCAGCATTCTCACTGATGCGACCCAAAAAAACCTGGCCACATGTTATGGTTAGATACAGAATGTCCCTGAAGAGCTCATGTATTAATGTTCAGGGTTGATATAATTAACCCATGAGGGTTGTAATCTCATCCATGGACAAATCTGTTGTAATGGACTTACATTACAACATTACTACCAAGGCTTGGTAGTAGCCTTGGCAGATGGGGTGTGGCTGGAGAAGGTGGGTCCGTTCCCTGGGGTTGTGGTCTTGGGGATTGTGCTTTTGTCTTTGAATCCCCTTGCTTGTTGGTACTCTCCTGTTTCTGACCTCTATGATGTGAGAGCAGAGTCCTTGCTGTCTCCCTCTTTGCTTCCCACCGCCATGCCCTGAGCTCTGCAGACCTGGCCTCACATGGATTGAACCTCTGAAATCTCCAGAACTGTGAGCAAATAAATCTGCCTTCCTCTTAGTTGTGGTGGTCAGCAGTTTTGGATCACAGCAGTAAGAATGCTGAATGAAACACCACACAAGTTAGAGGAAGGAAGAGTTTTGCTCACAATTTTGGAGGTTTTAGGGGTTCAGTTCATGTTAGGCCAGGTTGCATCGGTAGAGCTCAGGTCATAGTGGTGGGAGGAAGAGAGCGGGAGAGAACAAGTGCTCTGTTCTCACATAATGAAGGCTGGAAACAAGAAAGAGCAAGCAATCAAGGGGATTCAAGGAAGCATACCCAGTCCCTAAGGCCACACCCCTAGGGAACGACCTCCTCCAGCTACATCCCACCTGCCTTGTTTACCACCCAGTAAATCCATACAATGGATTTATCCACTGGTGAGGTTACAACTCTCATAATGTAATTGCATCAACTCTAAACATTAAGGTCCAGGGGACATTCTTTATCCAAACCATGGCAACCTGTCTGGAAGTGTTCAGGGAGTTGTATCAGGGAAGAGATACACAGGTCTCAGCATTGAGTCTAATACTTGTCCAATCTTTGTTTTTAGAAGGGCACCTGCTCACTCCACTGTGCCTGATTCCCTCAGTCAGGAGACCCTCTGTTTACTTTTTGTATTAGTCAGTACTCTCATGGCTATAATTCAAAAGCTGACCACACACCTAGAGGAAGGAAGATTTATTTGCTCACAGTTTCCTTGGAAGTTCTGGGTTCAGTCCATGTGAAGCCAGGGACCGCAGATCTCAGGGCCTGGTGGTGGAAGCGAAGGGAGGAAGAGAACAAGGCTGTGCTCCTCACATCATGGAGACTGGAAGCAAGAGAGTGATCAGGGGGAGGAGGAACCATATATAATCCCCAAGGCTGCACCCCCAGGGACCCACCTTCTCTAACCACACCCCTGGCCTGGGCCACGACCCAGATAAATCTATTACAATGAATTTATCCAGTGCTAAGATTACAACTCTCATGAGTTAACTATATCAGCCTGAATATTAATAAATGAGCTCTTTAGGGGACATTCTATATCTAACTATAGCACCCTCTCTTTAGAAAATCCTCTAGTTTCCTTCCAAGTTCTGGTGTCTAAAAACAGGAAGTAGGGAGGGGATATGGTATTGAAATATTAACAAACTTCCACTTGATCCTCCTTTTTAAAGCTTCTTTCTCCACATGCTAAAGTACCCAGTTCCAGGAATACTTAAGTCTGTCAAGGGTCTGTTAGGAAGCACATTTCTCAGATCTACCTAGTCAATTGCTCGTCACTTAACAGAATATTGCTGCTGTCATCTTCTTCCCAATTCCTTTGGTTTTGTGTGTTTATTTTAGCTGGATTTAAGGAAACATAAAAAAAGGTACCCTTTTTTTTTTACCCTTGGGGCCCTGAATTCCCTCTGCCTCCCAAAGTTTCTATAATGTCCCCCAAAAGAACCCTGATCGAAGGGTGTTTGGGTCACTTGCCCCAGCACTAATCTTGAGATCTGCATTCTCTCAATAGTCCAGGCACCTGCCTTTTCTTGTGACAGGGAAACTGGACCTAAACAAATGACAGTTGTGTGTGAGTCACACGGAGTGATAGTTCCCAAAAGAAAGGAGCGTCACACTGACAAATGGCAGATTTGTTCCCCCAAAGGTGCTGATCTCAAGGAGGCACATATTTTCTTCAGTTGGCTTTGTATTAACAAAATGTTGTCTCCATCTCAAAAACACTGGTTATCCAAGCAGAAACACACCCTTTGGTGTTTTCCTCCATTGAAAACCTCAGCAATATTTGTTCACACTTAGTGCCCCTGAATCGATTGATTAATGCAGATACACACTGAAGTACAAGGGCTTCCCAGAGAAGTCCCACACCCTGGGAGGAAGAGGAGGCTATGGAGCAGGAGCTTACAGAACTCTGGATCTGGGACTTGGGTTGTGCCCATGGAAGGGACAAACACAGTCCCTCTTTATCTCGGAGGACTAGTGGAAAGGGGTGTACCATCTACTTCCCTGCTTAAACTGCTGAAGTTCAAAGGGAAGGAAATCTAGCATAAAAAATTTAAGTGAGCTGCATGAGATGTTTGAGTAGCTGCTCTTTGGTCTGACAATGGTTTCTTTTGAGTCAGTCTCTGAAACCAGACGTCTGAGACATTCACAGAACTAATGTCATCCTTCTTTAGTGTTTAAACTCTAAGCTAAAAAAAATTGGGGTTCCTTTGGAGACCTCTGGCCATCGATGTCATGATGATACAGCGTGAGGACGAAGCTTTTGAAGGGCATTTTAATGGCAACCTTTAAGTGAAGTCAATTGTTAGCAGCTCAGTGACAATGCCTATATACGACGATGCCTTTTCCCAGTGAACGAGAACAAAAGGCCACCACCAGACCAACGAGTCACACGTGATGGGGCGTCATGACATTTTCCCTTCTGAACTTTCCTGGTATAAAAGGGCCACCCCAGGAGGATCTGACAGTATGCTTGAGGAATTTGGCAATAAAACCACCTGTCTGCTCAGAGTTTGGAAAGTCCAAGATGATGAGGTAAAATAGCACATTTGGCTGCAAAGAAAAATGTTGAATGTTTATATGCCTCTAAACTTGTACTTGCCTATATAAGACTAATTCTGATGCCTATTTACTTATGTGTTTATTTTACTTTGCAGCTCATTAAAATTCAACCTCATCTTAGTTCTCTCCCTGTCCACGATGCACCTGTTTTGGTGTTACCCGGTTCTGTCTTCTAAGGTAAGACTTTTGTGTCTATTTATGATGCTTGAATGGGTGACTAGAATTGTAGAATATCGAAGTTCAAGCTAATCTCAAGGCATGTGTGACAGAAAAGTGATTTTCTTTATCTGTAGAGCTTTCAATGAAAAAAGTGTAAATAGATTCATGGAATTAGTAAAAGGAAACATTTATGTGACAAAAAGTAATATTGGATTATATTACGTTTGTTGTAAATTATTTAGGGGTTGGTCCCTGCACAGGGGAATATTTTTTTCATTGAAAAATGTTAAATTTTGCCCATGGCAATTTATTTATTCCACATGAATCAACTCAAAATCACAGTAAATATTTAGTCATTGAAGTTACAGCAAAAATACAATGGTCATTTTTCAGAAACATTGAATTTCCTAATTTTTGTGAAAATAAGGTTTTTAGGTGCACAATATAGACAAAATGTTAGATCTCAATGAAATATTACAGGAAATATTAATTCATATATTTATTCAAGAGTATTGATTGAGCTCCTTTGTTCACTGAACCATTCAAGACATTCAGGGAATGAATGGCTTTCTTTGGAATATTTAATTCTATTTCTATGATATTTCAATTGTTTCTGTGTCAATATTTAGTTTAAAAATTTTTAAATACCTTTGGTTGCTGATGACATTTTGAACTTCAACTTTTCTTCGCTAAAACTTAACCTGTCATACTCTAATTACTGAGAGCAAAGTAATTTATGAAACTACTTCTAGAATAAAGAGATGTCACATAAATTCTAAATGATCAATCTGTGCCCAAACATAATGATCTAATTCTTTATATTATTGGTCTTCTCCCTAATCTTTGCATCTGTCATTTTTCCACTTCTTGTTTACTTAATATAGCTCCTCTTTCCCCTGTCTTATTCCTGTGAGCATTCAGCACTAATTTAGTCATTGATTCTATAAGACACCACATTGATCAAGCTGATGAGTCACAAACCATAAATTGGTATGTTTTCTCAAGTGTCTTTCTAATGACTTTCTATTCTTTCCCCAAAGGCTTGCTCATGACATTTCCGTTGAACAAGAGGCACTTGTCTGGAGCTTTTTAAAAAAAATTAAGCATGTTCTTTCTTCTAAAATACCTATGAAATCTCCTTACCCATAAAAAAGGTGTTTCTCCTTCCACTACATTATCCATATTTCTATTTCTGCACATGACAATTTTCTTCTATCACCCCATCATCTAGTAATGATATGGATGGTATTCATGTCAATTTGATTGTTTAGGGTGAATGACTATGCAGTCAAATACAGGTAGGATTATATGATTTTTTGAACTTTGCAAAGCCCATCAACCAGGCAAGTATACAATATTACTCTGTTAAGATGTCTTCCTTGCTAGGGCTGCCTTCAGATCAGCCAAGTATATTGCATCTTCCTAGGGACGGTCCAGACATAGCATAACCAGGACTGGTACCTTTCTTTTTAGTAGAAAGTTGGCATCAGGAGCATTTCTGGAGATAACTAGATGGCGTCTCTTCCTGCAATGACTCATAGGTCCCTCCTGCTGGGGATTCAAAATAGATGGCATTAATCTATCATGTTTAGGCTCCCTGTGTGAACACAGGGAGCAACACACAGTGGTGTTCAACCAGAGATTTTGGATTGGTTTTCCCATAATCAATATTTATGAAACTGTCTTTGGGTAGTCCCAGATCAAAAAGAATAAAAATAAAAAGAAAGTCCACTTTCTTTCCCTAGAAGCCAGTGGGAAGGGTTTGCCTGAGCGCTCTGACCACTGGAGTCTCCAGTAGACCGCCCAGCCAGGGGGAAGAATTCTGGGAGTGTTTTATGCACTCTGGTCCCATTTCAGCTGGCAAATAGAGTAACCTGAGGCCCAAATTTTCTTCCTGCACCAAGACAACAAAGAGTATATATATATTTTTTGCTTTGTAGTATGTCTCTTTATTTATAATAAAATCGCCCAGCTCTTTTAATTATAGTCAGTTGAAAATCCTGGGTCTGGATCAGATGCCTCTGGGTGATGGCTGTCCCTACAAGCCATTTTATTTCCTCATCGAATTCCACGGAATTCATAGCAGCTGCTTCATAGAGATTTTTTGGAGAATAAAATAAGATGAGGCACAGTAGCACAGAGAGCACTGATGAATTATTGCTTCCATTATTAATGAGACTTGTATTAGCACCTTGTTGATACATTGTGATTCTTCTGAAAGCCTGCAGGAGGAAACATGATGAGTGTTGACAATTCTCAGAGTCCTTGGGCAGAACTGCCTCTTGAATTTGCCAGCTGGGACTAGGGGCATGATGACCTTTACTTGCTTTCCTTGTTGGCAAAACGTGGATTGAACTACAGGTTGTGTGTGTGTGTGTGTGTGTGTGTGTGTGTGTGTGTGCAGTACTAGGGATTGAACCCAGGGGCATTCTACCTCCAAGCCACACCCTCAACCCTATTTTATTTTTTTATTTTGAAACAGGGCCTTGATAAATTTCTGAGGGTCTCACTAAGTTGCTGAGACTGGCCTCAAACCCGCAATCCTCCTGTCTCAGCCTCCCAAGTACTGGGATTACATGCGTGCATCACCACACCTGGCTGAACTGCAGGTTCTTGAAGCCCCCTGTGAATTCTGAGGTTCCAGACATATTTCTTCTATCATGCATTGCCCTGACACTAATCTGTAGCATCCAGGCCTGGAGTCGGGGCAAGGAATGGATGAAAGCCAAAAGGTGAAGATGCCCAGGTTCAAGCAGCGAGACCTCCTCACAGAGAACCCGGGCATGTAGCCAGGACAGCCCAGTAGAAGCACGCTCCTGATTGAAACTGCAGCTTGGTCATTTTGGGTGGTTTTTCTAAGTAAATTTTTAAAACTATTCCCAGGACTAATTAGTGCCACTTGAAATATTCCTTATAAAATAACAGCAACGAGATAACTATGTACGGTGCGTGAGATACATGCTTGAATAGCAATAATTACATAAGCAGTACAAAAATTAGACAAGTGGGCTGATCACTGCAAATAATAATGCTTTGTACCGAGGTAAAGTATATACGTTGTGTTTTAGCAAAATTTCCTCCCCGAAGAAGATTAGATAGATTGGATTTATCACCATAAGATTTTGCAAATTGTTACTGTTGAAGTAAATGTTTAACTCTAAGGCTGTGTTCTGTCCCTCCTCCCCCATTCGAATCACCAGGAGTCTGGAAAATCTGATTACTGTCTCATCCTACTGAACCGCTGCCTGGCCAGGCTGGATGGGAGCGAGGAACTGGCTTTTTTAAAGCCAATTTTGGAGAAGACATCCATGAAGAGGTCCTTCCGCAATGGAGTTGGCACAGGGATTAAAAAAACTTCCTTTCGAAGAGCAAAGCCATGAACAAGTGTGTGGAGGACTCTGGGAATTAATCTCACACTATGGGGACAGGGATGGATGTGCGAGAAGTCATTCATATCTTTACCATTAGGCGTCGGTTTGCTCTCCACCCCCAAATATCTTTCCTCAGTGGTTCGGAGTAAATTGAGTTTTAAAACATGTAAACTTGTCCCTAACTTCTGCTTGTGAGAGAAATAGCCATTTCTGTGCTCAGTAACTTTTCTAAATGGAAAAGGACATATTTGCTTTGCTTTTGGAACGTGTGAGTTTTTTTTTTTTGCAATCATGAAAGTAGTATGATTTTTTTCCTGACTGTAATATTGTAATATCCTTACCTTGAATACTGCAGTGTAGATACATACTTTTTTTTTCTTTTAAATGCAATTTTCTGGAATGACTTAACTGGGCCAATTCTTTGGGGCTATGCTTCTGTTTCTGAGAGAGTCTTGTGAAATTAGCTGAAGCGAGGCTCAGTGATCTGGCGGTATCCATCAACAAATCGATACCTGCCGCCGCCGCGGCCTCCGGATAGGATTCTTTACACGCTTTTCCAACTCCAAATATACTTACATATGGATTGTTGTTTTGTCTGGGTTATTTGTTGCCTTTTTAAATCTTAAAACACGAAACGCTGCCAGTAACATCAAGGATAAGAGGGACACTGCTAGCTACCTGCAGGGTGGGGAGTCTGGGAGCCCGGCCCTTCAACCCGTGCTGCTCGATCGATGCCCACTCCCTCCTTCCAGGAAGGGCTGTCATCTCTTCCATGAGCACCCTTTTCATGGTTAGTTCTTTTTATTATACCTACTAGCACATATTAATTTCACAATTAGTGGATTTAACTGTGACATTTCCACAGACACCCATCACATTGCCTTTTTTGGAGGGGTCCTGATACTAGGAATTTAACTCAATCAGGGGTGTTCTACCTCTGAGCTACACCCCCTGACCTATTTTTCGTTTAGTTTTGAAATAGGGTCTTAGTAAGTTACCGCTCACTGGCCCTGGCCCTGAACCTGCAATCCTACTGCCTTGATATTGCTTTTTAAAAAGGATACTACAACACTGGTTGGTGTGTTTCCAAAAGCATGCGCGTAATAAATGTGTTTATATGTGTTGGATTCTGCAGCATGCTAAGGGTATTCACTGAAAGTCGCACACAGTTCCCAGGCTGAGGACTTCGAAAGCTGTGCAGTGATGTTCTCTCTGGTACTGGCTTGGGATAGAGAAAGGGAGCTTTTGGAAAATGGTTCCCAGGGGGAGCAGGTCTCACAGAAGCCGGGAGGGTCTGCCAATCAAGTATATTCACAAAACAGTGTCCAAATACGTTATTTGGGGCAGGTGCCCAGAATTCACCCCAAAACACAAAGCCTCTATGGGACTTCTGTGGTTGGTGCTTGTCTTTTATGAAAACAGGTGGTTTCGTCGTTTTGATGTGTCTTGTTGCCCAGATTAACACCAAGTATTTGGGGATGAAGTAACATCCTCCCATAAACACTTATCTGGGGAAGGGACATTTATTTTAAGGATGAGGGAGCCTCAGAGAGACACGTTAGGGATGCATGCAGGAGTGTTCAGAAGCAGAAGGTCTCCAGGCAGTGCTCTCCACCCCCGAGGTCCAGGCTGGCTCTCGTCCCCTCCCCGCATTTCCTCTCGGAAGCCAGATGGGCTGTGACACCTGCGTATCTACTTCCCCAGGACACTGGTTTGCCCAGGCTTGTGTTGCTCTACACAACCTCACAACTCCAGCACCTAACAGCTGGGCTGGCATCTTTGATTTGCTTTGGAGAACAGGGTCCACTGATGGTCCTATCCACAGAGCCAGTGTTGCAGGGTCCTGAGTCTAAGGATGTGGGCATGGGTGCTGGCAGGGCGCACCTTAGGAAGGGTTGTGGGGGAGAGGGAGGAGGAGGCCATAGTGCAGAGTTACACACCTCACTCCCGCTCTGTTCCCTGAATCCAAATGGATACCCATGGCCTCTGGTCTGTTCCTTCTGATAGCACACATTTCATGTATAAGGGGCCAGGCAGAACCTACAATAGTTTTTAATCATTCTTCTTAAGTAAATTCATAGTTTTCTTTCTAAGGTCACTTGCTTCTCCTTATTCCTGTTCCCCTGAAAACACACACACACACACACACACACACACACACACACACGAACAGTCAAGGGTTAATTTTCTATGCCTTAAGGCACAGCTTTGGATCTTGATACAAATGTGATCTTGCTATCAGGACAAGTGGGGGTGCAGGGTGTGGGTAGGATTGGGGGTTCAGGATGGGGGTGGGGGAAGGCAAAGCTGGCACAAGCTGGGTTTGCCCCTCCAGCTGCCCATCATCCATCCATGGCCCCAGCCATCTGTCATGGTCACAACAGCAGTGTCCACAGCGACTCCCTAGCATCTCCTCCACCTGCATCTGCAGGGAAGGTGGCACCAATTGTTTCTGGCTCTTCCCACTGTAGCCACCACCTCTGCTCCCAGGAGGCCTGGCTGGGCAGGCAGAAGCTCTTGTGCAAGTGTGGACAGGAGACGTTAGCCCAGTGCTGCACTAGGAGTTGGCATGTGACCTTGGAACCGTGACCTCTGTGTACCATCCGCATCAGGTCCTCTTCCTGCTTGGGGGCCACAGAGTGTGCTAAAGTCCTGAGATCTCTGTTTAAGTGTCTGAAATAATAAACAAAAACCTTCACAGTGGAGTGACTTTTTTCTCTTTTTTATTAAGGATGTTGTTGTATCCCAGTTCACATCGTGTGTGTGTCTGTGTGTGTGTGTGTGTGTGTGAAAGGAAGAGGTCTTAAAGCATTTTGTGGACTAGCAACTCTCATGTTCTCTTGTTTTCTGTCACTATGGCTCTGCCTTTGTTCCTATGGGGCAGCTTTAAAAATCCAAGCGATGGCCAGTGGCAGCTCTCTCTCCTTACCCTTAATCCAAGACTGGACCACTCTCTCAGGGCATCTAGAAATGCAGCAAGGAACTCATCTCTCAGTGGTGGCCCATGGCTCTGCAGAACCGCAAAGCCCAACGGGAAGCATGCAGTGTGCTTCCAGGAAAATGCAGGAAAGCTGGTAGAAGTTTGTCATGGAAATTGGTCTCCCTTATCTGCTCAGCACTATTGGCGGGAAACTAACTAGGTAACCTGATAGGTGTTATTTACTGCTTCAAAGCAGAAACGAGTTGCTGCATTAGGAAGCTTGTGCTAAGTGGGGGGTTGATGGGGACATCTTGTCTAGGGAAGAGGAAAGGTGGCTATTTCAGGGGACTCTTCCTCATTTTCTATTATTTGCATTTATATGGGCTGGTTAGAATCATAAAACACCAAAAGCATAATTAGAAAAGTTCCCTTCCCATTTCTAGATCTAAAATATCATTTTAGCCTCAGGGGGAAAAGAACGATGAAAAAGTATTCTCACTCTAAAAATCATAGCAGATTATAAGCGGGCAGACAGGAAAAATTGCTTTCTGAGGAAAAATTATACCTCTTGCTAAAGCGTAAGGAATAAAGTGTTTAAGACAAAATATATTTCCAAGTCGTGTTTAGATAGTCACTGGAGAGGCGATGAAGGATGGCCGCTAAACCTTTGGGGAGTGGGAGCCCCAACAGAGGAGCTGCATCCAGTCTCTGGCTTCCCTTGCAAAGGCTCCAGAGCCAGCCTGTCCTGACCTGAGGCTGTAAGGGCAGGGGGATGATGTGGACAATGGCAAGTGGTGGTCACAGCAAACTGGTGACCCTTCACCCCCTCCTCACTAGTGGTGTTGGTGGAGGCTGGATATCACCTTCAGAGCTGGGTGCACCAGGAAAAGCTTTGGAAGCCCTTGGAATGCAGTATCCCAAGGGATGAGTAAGGTTCTCCTTCCCTCAGCTCTACTTGAACATGATTTTCATGTTCCATCTGGAGAGATTTTATTGGAAATGAAGGAAAGAAGCTCATGAGGGGCACAGGTATCTGGGGAGAGGGAGCGTTGGTGTGGGGGAGGTGAGCACAAAGGAGATAGGGGAGGCAGGAGCATTGGGCCCACAGACAGCGCTCGAAGCCCAGTGCCATCGTCTGCTCAGTGGTGCCACCTTGCTCAACTTTCTGGAACCTTCTGAGTCTAAGTTTCACCACCATAAGACAGGGCTAGTATGACTTACCTTGCAGGGTTGTTCATTCACTTATTTATTAATTCACTTAATTGAGAAATATTTATGGACAACTACTGCATTCCAGGAACAGAGTTCTAGGCACTGGGAGAGAGGGAACTCTCCAAGGTGCTGATCGCACCTAGGATGATAGAACAGACTCCTTGTCCATCCTAGAAAACTCGCCTTAAAGGTGGAATGCTATCCCACTGGGTTCCTTTTTTCATGTAAGAATGAGGATCATTTTGTTCTTACAAGTATTTCCTGAAATTTTCATAGACGTATCCCCTTCTTGGAGAAAGAAATGGGTGGAAATGCCAGGCAAGAAAATATAAAAATTAAGATTTCTACTTTTGCACTTGAATGTTTGGGGTGCTCACCTCATTTTCTTTCTTTGGGCTATTATTTCTAAAGTTGAAACCCCCAAAACCAAACAAGGTTGTCTGTTATAAAATTTCTACTCCAAACACTCAGTCTCCATCCTTAAGCAACTGCAGGACAGGAGCAACATTTCGGGGAAGGGAAATCTAAAAACCACTGGATTTCCTTCCCACATAGAGCAGGAGTGAGAATAAGAAAGTTTGATACCAGAGTTCCATTCCTATAACCAATATTCTCATCTCTCTTATTGGCCATTGCTGTGGTTTGGAATGTCCCTCAAAATCTCATGTGCTCAGATGTGGAAAATGTTTAGATCACAAGGGGCTCTGATTTCATTGGTGGACTGATCCACTGATGGCTGAGTGAACTACTGGGAGGCGGGACCTAGTTGGAAAAAGGAGGTCACTGGGGTTATGTCCTGAAAGTGGTTGTCTTGTCCCCTGCCTCTCCCCCTCTGTTCCTAGCTGCCATGAGCTGAGCAGCCACACCTTTCCACCATGATGTTCTGCCTCACCTCAGGCTGAGTGCAATGCAGCCAGCCAACCATGGACTGAACCCCTGACACCTTGAACCAAAACAAACATTTCCTCCTCTAAGTTGTTCTTGTTGGGTATTCTAGGTTCAGCAATGAAAGTCTGACTGACACAGCCTATCAGGCTATAGCAGCAAGATCGAAACATCTGGAAATTTTTCCTCTACCCCTTTCTTTTGGGACTCATTTCTCTCTGTGAATATTCTCAAATTCATGCATGTTGGGGGAAAAGGCAGGCTTCTCTGCTGATAGGAGATCATTGCTTTACTGTTCTTCTGTGAAGTAAAGGTTATCTTCTCCTTGACCCACACAGCTCTCTGGGTGGCCTGGAATGAACCCTGTGGCCTGTGGCTCCTCCTCTTCATGAGGGTCTACTGCTCCCAAACCATCTTCCTCCAAGCCAGGTATGTAGCTTCCCTGAGCAGGTGAGACCCCATCTCAGTCTGCCTGCCCTCTGCTTGTGAGACTACTCACATGTTTGCCCTACACAAAGGACAGGAAGCATTTATTTCCTGGGACACAAACCAGATGGACTCACAGGTCCAGCTATGGAGGTACAAGCACACTTTGAGACACCAAAGAGAGAGGCTGGGTTCTGCAGTTGATTCAGCTGCTGAGCTCCAACCTGTGAGCTCCACCTCAAGCCTGCGATGTTTGGAGTGTGCATGAGCCTCAGACTGCCTTCTCCCTATCAAGTGCTACATTCAGCTAATCCCGTATATGGAAAAAAAACTTGCCAAAAATTGAACCTAAAGAGATCTTTGTTGAGTGGGACTCGATGCATAGTTTTAAATGGTTTCTTTCCCCCATGGTAGGCTGACTCCCTCTCACAAGCTGGAGGTTTGTGCCCAGTGCTTTCCATAGACTGTCTCATTTACCCTCCACCATATTGTGAGGATGGTGGAGACAAGGAGATGGAAGCTTAGATAGACACCATGACTTTCTTAAGGCTGCATGCCTGGTAAAGAAGCAGGTCATCTTCAAAGCAGCTTCGAAGGCCATGGCATCTATCTGCCCACCGAATGATGCCAGACACTGAATTAAGAGAAAGAAAATGGAAAATCAGAGAAGGTGCATTCATTTTCCGATGCTGCATAGCAAATTGCCAGAAACTTAGTCACTTCCAACAACCCATGTTTATGATCTTCTAAGATCTAGAGTGCAGGCCTGGCTTAACTCGATCTTCTGACTCAGGGCCTCCCGAGTCTCCAGTCAAAGTGTCATCAGGGCTGTGTCTCATCTTAAAGCTCAACTGGGGAAGAATCTCTGTCCAAGCTCATCATTGTTGGCAGAATTCCTCTCTGTGGCCACTTTCTTGGTGGCTCTTGGCAGGAGACCTTCTCCAGTTCCTGAGGTTGCTCTCACTCCTCCATGCAGGGCCCCACCATGGCTGCCAGCTTCCTCCAAGCCAGCAAGGGGGAGAATCCTCCAGCCAGGTGGGTGTCACAATCATATGTAGCATGCAAGTGACACTCTGTCCACCTTTGCCCTGTTCTCATGGCTAACCAAGTCATAGGTCCTTCCACGTTCAAGGGGAGGCATTTCCACATGGGTGTGACTACTAGGAGATTGGGGTCCTCAGCCACAGAAGTCATGGGTGACAACATTGGCTCTTGGAGATGACCACCCCACTCTATACAGGACTCTAAAGAGGATCAGGACCCACAGAAAATGTGGCTGGCAGTTTGGGAGCGACCCCTGCAGGGAAGGGTCTGTGAGGTGCCCTGTCATGAGCTCACACACATCAAACAACCTTTGAGGGCTAATTTGCACCCCATGTCCTGTCAAGCAACCTAGAGGCTGAGACTTAGATTGATTTTAGGGTTTAAACACATAGCAGTGGTTGAGTTACTGGAGTCCTCTTATGTGCCAGGCCCTGGATAAAGAATTTATATATGAGCCCATTCAATTCCCATGATAACCTTAAAAATACAAAACAATACCTGTAAAGTAGGTATTCAGTTATTAGGTACAGAGATATTAAGTTATCTGCACAAGGTCACATGGCTTGTGAGCAGCAGAACCAGGCAGGGAACTCAGGGAGTATGACTCCAGACACTGAACATGTCCCCACCTCAGCACCAGAAGCCCTTGTACTTAAGAAAGATGGCATCTTTCTGGAGTGTTCAGGAACTTTCCAATGGCACAGGTGTAGGTGAGTATAGGAGACACAGGGTAGAGGGCAAGTAAACAGGAAAGGCAGCAGGACTCAGTGGGGAAATGAAGATGTATCGGAAATTTCCAGGATATGTTACCCATGGGGAAATGTATTATCAGAGGAGAGAACAAAAGAACAATTAGGAAATGACTGGATCAAATTCAAATTGAAAAAATGAAATTACAAAGGAGCTGCCTATGCATGTGGTAAATACTGACACGGTATTGTAAGGTCGCCATTCCGCAAATAAGGGAGAGATGGTGCTTTTCCATCTAACACAGTAAAACTGCTAAAAGTTTCATGGGAGAAGACCGCCTACAGGGCCTTTGTAATTCTTGTTCTCTTGTCCACAATGGGACTTCGCGCATCCTTGGGCAAGCAGGTTAGTAATTATCAAAGTGAATTATGGTCACTGCCAAAGGATGACATTAGCTAGAATCCTGCTTCCTGCCACCAGGATGGAAACCCTCCAGGTACATAAAAGAATTATGGGTTAAGATTCTTTTATAGTCTTTAATAAGCAAGATCTGCAGCTCAGAATTGGTGCATCGTGTTCTCTCCCAGGCTCCTCTGGGCTTTGGTAACCCAGGGCGTGTGTGGTCCAATCATTTCGGGGGGGGGGATTTACCAGCACAAGTTTGTGGTCAGACATACCCAAGCTCAAATGGCATTCCACATAACTGTAGGCATGTCCCAGGACCCCTCCAAGCCTGTCTCTTCATTTGTAAAATGGAACCTACAGTGACACCACAATAGGGTTGTAGTGGGAAACACAGTGAAATAATGTACTTTTATGCATTAAGCCCAGTGCCAATCCCATGGGAGGGCTCCATAAAGGGACCGCGACACACATCACAGCTTCACAGCTTAACGTTTGCTTCGATCAGCATCTCACCACTGGGATCTAAACTTCTGATGACCACAACGTAGAGGAAGGAAGGCGTATTTGCCTACAGTTCTGAGGATTTCAGTCCATTTATATACAGTCCATTTTTTTATTGGTACACTGTAATTATATATCATAGGTTCAGAGTGGTAAGTACACACATGCACACAGCATTTGTTGTGTTTCCCTCCGGGTCCACTCCCCATCATCAGAGCTCCCCTTTCTCCTCCCCCTTCTCCCTCTCTCTGGATCTCCATCCCGCATTCCACAAGTGTCTCCCCTCTTTTATCTGAGGTCCTCTTCATTTCTCAGTTTCTCGCTAGCTTCCACATATGAGTGAACACATATGGCCTTTCACTTTCGGTGACTGGCTAACCTCACTAAGCATAATATCTTCAAGTTCCATCCATTTTACTGCAAATGACTCTTATACACTGTGGATAGGATTTCAAATTAGTACAGCTGCTATGGAGATCAGAATGGAGGTTCCTTAAAAGACTGGGAATGGAGCCACCTTACAACCCAGCCATACCACTTCTGGGGATCTTCCCAAAGGAATTGAAATCAGATTACTATAGGGACACATGCATTTCCATGTTTATAGCAGCTCAATTCACGATAGCCAAACTATGGAACCAGCCTAGGTGTCCATCAAAAGATGAATGAATTATGAAATTATGCTATGCACACACAAGGAAATTCTACTCAGCCATAAAAATTATATAGTCCATTTTATGCTAGCTGCCAAAAAGGAGCTGGGGCTACAGGTCCTTAGGGTATGATGGCAGGAAGCAGCGAGAGCAAAGGTAGGGGGCAAGGGACATATATAGTCCCCAAGGCCACACCCCCCATGGACCCACCTCCAACGTGGCTGCCTCCAGAGCAAGAGGTCCAATGGATCTCTTACTTTCAAACCATAACAATGTTGAATAAAAAACTGGGTATGTAGCTCACACTTACAAATTAAATTGGTAAAGAATTGCAGGCAGGTAATGTTCATTGATGATGGAGATGTAAACTGGATATTATTCAAGTGTTACTCCATGTATATTTTTAAGCTAATATAGATGTTGGCGTGGCTGAGTCCCAAAGGAAAAATGCTATATTCTTTAGAAATGGTGTTGCTGGTCATGTAGGTTAATTAGAAAACCTCAAGAAATTGAATATACAAGTGGGCGAGGTCCAGGCCACACATGGCCATGCAGACCCACACCTCTGCAAGAGCCAGTCACCAGCTGGAGAAGCCAGTCTCCGCAGCAATTGACTCAGAGCAGTCAGGGCATGGTCAACGACTGCCAGCTCTCCTATTAATTAATTAATTAATTAATTAGCCTCCCTCTCCAGCTTACAGCCAGCAGATATAGCCAAATACACTCTCCAACCCATCACATAGGATGTGTCGCTTCAGGTTAACTCGCCTGTAGCTTCCCTGCACCAGCATCTCCAGGTAGGGCGCACCTGAAGCCTCCCTTTTACCACCGTGGAGCTCTTCTACTTCCTGTTGCTTTGAGCCTCTGCCAAATGCAAGCAATGTTGCTTGAGCCCTTGCCAGCCAGTTCCATTGGTTCTCATTTGCACGGTCTTTGTTTATTTATTTATTTCCACAACACCGGCACAGTCAGGGGAGCACACATCAAGAAAAACTTCACAGAAAGCCTACCGTGTTGACAGAAACCCAAAATCTGTTGGCGTGAACTATTTAGTGCATCTTTGTTGTTGTCGTTCTAGGGATTGAACCAAGGTGCTTTTTACCTCTGAGCCAGACCCCTAAGCCTTTTTATTTTTTTATTTTGAAACAGGGTCTTGCTAAGTTGCTGAGGTTAGCCTGGAACCTGTGATCCTCCTGTTGCAGCCTCCCAAATACTGGGATTACTGGCATGTGTCACCATACTTGACTTAGTATATTTTTTCTAAAATAAAGATACTTGTATTTATTAATCTATTAATTTAAAAACCAGATATTTGGGACATTTACACAAAAAATGGACAAAGAACCAAAAGGGCAACCCAAATCTCTCTGTCCATAGGCAAACACTTTGTGCATTCAGATAGCCATGTAATGTGAGTGGAAGAACACACACACACACACACACACACACACATTTTTACATAAGCGTAATCACACACCCCTCATTCTGAAATTGTCTTTTTCAATGCCACAGTATGCATGGATATCTTTCCATGTTGAATATGTTGAGACATACCATTGAGTTTAAGATCTGTATAGCATGCAGTTGAATGGACATACCACAGTCACTTAAAGCACCCTCTGTTGATGGACGTTGAAGCCATTCACAGCATCATGTCAATGAGAAAATTGTTATTATATGTACTGCTATATGTACTTTCTGATTGTTTTGAGTGGTAACATGCTGGAAGTAGGAAAGCTGTTTAACAGGGGTACCCATCGAAAAATCCCAACATACACCGCGCCTTTGGCTTCCAGAATAGTCACCTAACTACGAGAATGTTGGGCATTTACTCACCATTGCAATTTGCCAATATGGCAGGTAAAAAAGCAGTATCACATTCTGAAGTTTGTGCTTTTTCATTATTGGCAAGGATAAACATTCACACACACATACACTTAGAATTCTTCAATGAATTGCTTTTTCACGAACTTGCCCATTTTTTAACTTAAGAGTCTTCTTTATTGGTGTTAAACTTTCTCTATGAAATAGGTTAAGTATTTTGTATATTTTATAAATATATATATTTTAGCGCTGGGCGTGGTGGCGCACGCTTGTAATCCCAGTACTCTGGGAGGCAGAGACCGGAGGATCCGGGTTTGTGGCCAGCCTCAGCTCTCTCTCTCTCTCTCTCTCTCTGTCTCTCTCTCTCTACTTAGTGAGGCCCTCCACAACTTCGTGAGACCTGGTTTCAAAATAAAGTATAAAAAATAGGAAAATAGGGCCGGGGGTGTAGTGCGGAGGTAGAATGCCCCTGGGTTCAATCCCCGGTACCACAAAAAAAAAAAAGAATATATATATATATATATATATATATATATATATATATATATATTAGGTAGAGGTTACTTAGTTTTATTTAGACAATTGTATACTTTTATGCTTAGAAAACTGTCCCCATCTTTCATTTTTTAATGGTTACTATGGCAAGTATCCTGTTAAGCATTTAGCAGAAATTGTCTTGTTTCATCCCTGGGAAGAAAGTCTGACTCAGGTAATATTATCTTTATGAAGCACAGAGTCGTCCTTTAAACTGGCCAAGTTAGTGCAGCTAACAGAGAGGAGCCTCACATCCCAACCTGTTTTGTCTGACTCCAAACCCCGTTTTCACAAATTGAGTGTTCTCAACACACAGGTGCTGCCTGTGCCTTCCAGAACAGATCGCGTGTTGCTTTTCTAACCTGGTTTCATCTCATCAGCTGCAGAACCACGACCAAGTCATGGCACTACTTTTGCCCAGGTTCCTCTTCTGTGAAACACAGACTTTAAACTAATTTCCCTCTGGCTCTGAGCCTTTTGGCTTTATTTTCTCCCGACCCCTCACTGGATTGGTTTTGGAGACCTAACCTGGACTTTCAGCTTTGGTTGCTACTAGTCCAGGATCAAAACCATGAGGCTGCACTCTTAGCTCCTTGTCTGCTAAAATCAAGTTTTAAAAACTGGATGCAAAAGCCAAGCTCCCCACCCACAGTAGTCTCTTGATCGGGCAGCAGGGTGCAATGAACCACTGATTCTAGGAAGCAGGGGAAACTGCTAGAATCCTGCCTCTCAGAGCTCAGAGGAGGAACAAAGCCTTGGTCCTCACAAGGGCCATGCCGAGGTCCTCTTGACCACCAGGTGTGGGTGAAGAACTTACTCTTGTGCTCAGCATTGCTCTACAGTCGAGTGGACGCACATCCAGGACCTGCACTTGAGACTTGGACGTTGCGTGCTCTTTTAAGAACATAAAATGTTCTTCCCTCCCCTGTAGATTTAAAAACATTAAAAAATAGTTTTAAAATTCTCTTTTTTTGGGGGGGGTACTGGGGATTGAACCCATGGGCATTCTACCTTCAAGCTACACTGCCAGCACTTTTTATTTTTTATTTTGTAGCAGGGTCTCACTAAATTGCTGAGGCTGGCCTTGAACCTCCAATTCTCCTGCCTCAGCCTCCCAGGTACTGGGATTACAGGCGTGCGCCACCAGGCCCACCTCCCTCTGGCTGTCAGGATCTGACATTGGAGGATGTGGGTGAAGACAGAGCTGAAGGAAGGTGACTGCGGTTTAACCACAAAGGCCAGGGTTTGTACTTTACTTGCAGAAGTCCAAAGGTGTCTTGGGTGACTTGGCCACGATGTCCTCTTGCTTCCTCTGGGTTTTCCCAGTAGCCAGGCTGTGTGCCACCCCACAGTGTCCATTCCTCTCTGGTCGCAGTACCCGAAGATTATACTTTCAGGACTCTGTGTGCTGGGGTTCCTGTGGGGCTCAGCCCTAGTTTCGGGGGTGATCATGTGACCTGTCAGCCCTCTCAGCTCCCCTCTGTGGGAATGGGTGCAGGGGTGAGCACCAAAAACCCAGACTTCTTCTGAGCCTGCCTGGAGGAGAGTTCTTTTCTCCTGTGGTCTTAGAGCCGTGAAGACAGGAACCATTGGCACCCACTTTTCCATGAGAAGGGAGAACTTCAAATAGTGGGGAGTCATAGAGGAATACAGAGAGGTCCCAGTCCCTGAAGACAGGCTGGGACCCTGGAGTCCATCTTGCAAGCAGCCGGATCTACCCCAGCCCAGTCTTCCATGTGACCCGGCGTATTCTCTTTTATTCAAACCCCTCTGATCTGAGCCTTCTAAGCTCATGAGCAGGTGTTTCCGTGGTACTCTGCCTGCGCACCTTGGCTGCCTGAGCCACAGACACCGTTTTCAGTTTCCACTGGAGGCCGATGTCAGCCTATCCTCCGACATCTTGGCTTCTACGAAACCACTTTGATATTCTCTGATAACTCAGCCTCAGCACTTTGCTTGCCCCAGGAACCTGCCTTAGGGTGTTGTTTCACCAGAACAATTCTGTAACGCTTTCAACAAGCAAAATGAAGATGTGTTGCCCTATCTTAGGTGGGACAGTCCCTTCCCTGGGTTGGGAGTAAATGCTACTATATCCCCGAGGGAGTGGCTCCGAAACAACCTCTGTCTCAAGTGCGCACTGAATATTGGCCTCCCATAAACAGGGACAAGAAAGAAGTAGAAAAGGCAGGGGTAGCTTTAATCCTAAACTCCTGCCAGAGAGCAGGAGGAAAGGTGGTAATGGAAGAGAGTAGGATGGGGAGTTAGATGGTAGGTTTTTAAACTTCTTTTGCTTTATTTTGCGGCTATAACCATAAAAAATAATCGCTTTCATTTGAATAAGATTTTGTTCCCCTTTTATATCTCAAAGAGCTTTCACACCCATTTCTGAACTAATCCTTATAATTCTGTGACACAGATAGAAAAGCTATTGTAATTTCAGTTTTACAGTTGATGAAACTGAGCTTTATAGAAACGAACCAGGGACACATAACTAATTATTAGTCTGTACTCTGTGGATTCTCAGGATAAGCACTGCCCCTATTTTCTGATTTACAGATAGTATTTCATGTTATATTTCAGAAGGAACGTGCAGGAACTTGCTACTGCGAACATGGTCTCTCTTGTCCAGGGTCCCAGAAGTTTCCAACTGTATAAGGACTGTGCAATGGGCAGCATTACCTGTTTAACTCTCGTTAGCCATTCTTAAGACTAATTAATTGTAGAAGCAAAATTCAGTCTTTCACAAGAATTTTTGGGACATTTACATCATTATGCATTATCCATGATCTCTCTAAGGTTACCATTTCAGAAGTAGCAACTTATACCAGGTAGGAGATACAGACATTTGCAAGAGCCCAGTTAAAGCCACCTGGGAAATAGGAAATAGACACAGCTACATTGCTGAAAACTGAGTGTGGGTAGGTATCCCTCCCATGCTCCTGGCCTCAGAGCAATACACACAATTAGGTGGTATTAGCTGAGCATGGTAGCACACGCCTGTAATCACAGGACCTGAGAGGCTGAGACAGGAGGATTGCAGGTTCAGGGCCAGCCTCAGCAACTTAGCAAGACCCTGTTACCAAGTAAAAAAAAAATAAATAAAAAGGGTTGGGGATATGGCTCGGAGGGTTCAATTTCCAGTACCAAAAACTGAACAAAATAAAACACATAACAAACAAAAAACTGAGGTGGTATTGGAAAGCCCTCCATTTCATCCAGCTCCTGACATGGTTGTGGGCTCTGACATTGCTGAACCAAGAGTATTCTCAGCTTGCCACTAACTAGCTGGCAGTAACTTGGGAGAATTACCTCTTTCTCTAGAATTTAGTTCCTAGAGAACTATTAATGATAGTAACTATTTTACATGGCTTTATAAAGACTAAATGAGATAATACATGTAAAATACTCAGTGCAAGCCTAATAGTAAATATTCAACACAAGTTGCTGTTACTTTTAGCATCATTCTTAGCATAGTGCCAGCACCAGCATCTTCATCATGGCCAGAGTCCTCAGAACTAATTTAAGTCTCTTTGCAGAATCCAGTTTTCTCTCTGCCTGAGACCTAGCGCAATTCAGCATTTTGCCACCAGTGGTCCACGAGCTTGCCTGTCTGCCCACGATGCAGAGATGTACTCTGCACTTCATGCCTCCAGCAGCTGGCACAGGAGGCAGAATAAAATATGACAAGGGAGACAATGTTCTTCCGCTAACATCTTGTCATATGTAGTTCAAGTCTAATGACTCAGTAGCTCTACACACATTCCACTAACAAGTTAGAGGGTCACGTGGGGACTGTCCATTGCATAGCTAGAATCCTACATGGCTTGGAATTGGGCTTTACTTGGTGACTGTAGTCCTCACTCTGGTCTTTCCTCATTCTGTTTCTCACAGGGCTCTAATACTGCATAATCCAAGGGGAAATTCAGGACTCCTGGTTAGGACCTGGATATTAAAGGGCTACACATTTTACTTGAAGCTGCTTTCAGATCTAAATCTGATGGCTCCATTTGTTGAGGTCTTGCTAATTAATATCCCTTGTAAATGATTTTACATATGTGTGTTTGAATATATATACATATATTTATGCACAATCCCCAAATATATATATATGTGTGTGTGTGTGTGTGTGTGTGTGTGTGTGTGTGTGTGTATGGCTTAGAAAATTATTTGATGTCAGGAGACCCCTCCATCTGTGTATTTTTTACTGAGAAAATACTGCTAAGTGCTGTTAAAAGCTTTTGAACTTTCAAAATATAATTGGTCTTAATGAAAGAAAAAGAAATATCTTCCTACCCGGTGACATGGTCCTCAGACAAATGGTGGGGAAAATGTGTTAAAAATTGTTTAAATGGATTTTAAAAATCTAATCCGTCCCCCTTCCTTCCTCTCCTCCATGGTAAGTATTCAGTTTCTAGAAAGAAAAAAAAAGCAATTATGAGATTAAGCTGCATATTTTTTTCAATCATAAAGGTTCTAGAATTCTCACAGTAGAGGGGTTGTGTGGGATGTGTATTTACTTTCAGCTAAATTTTCTTTGCTTAAGTTATGTGCACAAGTTTCTTTTCCACATTTAATTTTAGGATGGCACTCAAGTTTGCAGAAAATATTTACACATTAAAATAGCTAAGTATATATGGCACTATTATTAACCCCTAATCCTGTTGACACTCACAGCACTTCTTTGTAACTACAAGATCCCCACTCCCAGTCTTCCCTTGGAGTTGGCAGACACATCCTTCCAAGACCTTGCTTTGGTTTTGTTTGGGTCGTAATACAATAGGCTTGGGGATTTGACGCAGGAGAAGCCACTAAAACATCAAAACATCATAGTTCTAGTTCCTTGGGATGTAGGCACAAACATGACATGTGTTTCTTGCAGGAGCGGGCATCGGGAGAAACACAGGGCTTATCGCATAGTGATCAGATCCTGAGCGAAGATGCTGGAGTGTCTATTAAGGTACAAGGATCTGCTGTGCACCTCTCTACTCTGCATCACGGGTAAGATGGAGGAGGAGGAGATGGAGGAGGAGAAGAAAATGCGTCCTTGTCCCCAAGCAGCTGCCATCGAGTAGGAGGCATGTCTAAATAGCTTCTGAGCTGAGTAAGCAAGTGAACCAGGGAAGAAAGAGACGTTACCCGTCCCTGGGCCCGCTGCGTGGCTGAGGGTCCTTCTTGCAGGCAGAGGAAGAAGCTGGCCCGGGTGGCCTGACCCCTCGTGGCAGCGGACGCTCATCCTTGCTGGTTCAGACAGACATTCTGTGTGTGTTGCAAAGCAACTTCAATCCCAGGGGACGCTCTTTCTCTCCACTTCTTCACTCTGATCTGAACACTCTTGACGTGAGCTCTGGGAAGTAAGCAACTCTCCAGAGGGTTTGGGCTTCGAGTGCTGGGGGAAGAACCGCAGGAACCAGCAACATCTGGTTCTGAGGAAGGCCCAGCAGTGTTCCATGTGCACCAGGGCGGGGTGGGAGTGTTGCTGAGAACACCTTTGGGGACAGATAACAGGAAACAAATGAAATGAGCTTCGAGGATAAGGGACTTGCTACAGGAGATGAGTACGGCGGGAGCTCGGCCTCAGAAGCCACCTGAAGCAGGGCTCAGCCCCAGCTGGGCACTCAGTGGGCAGCTCTCCTCCGCTGGTCCTGTGTGGCCCCCTGCCTCCCACTGGAGAAGAGCTGCCCTCATGTACATGGTCACGGGGCCGCCTTGAGCTCGTCTAACAGCTGCAGCTGCTCTGGAGACTGAACACAGTCCCCGAGCCTTTCTGTCTGGGGTCTCTGCAGGAAGGATTCTGTTTGCCCTGGCTCCAGGCAGGCCTTCTCCCTGGATCTATCAGTGACAGTCAAGAGGATGACCCCTCTCTATGAACGTGGTACATGATGGGTTGAACCTCATGTATGAACCACATAGTATGCATGTGTGAACCTCATTGATGAATGGCAGCCAGGAAACCATGACATGGAGGGCCATCTTTAGGAGGGAGCCATGCAGGGCAGACAATCCCATGGAAGTCCACTAGAAAGCGCCATGTCTGTTGGCCTTTCCTTCAGAAGAGTCTCCCAGAGTCTACAAAGCATTAAAACATCAGAAACAATTAGTAGGAAAAAGTTAAGTGAGTTGGTTGCTTTGAAGTCACGTAGACGGGACCTGGTCTTCAGGATTGATCATTCTTACTGACTCAGCCCCTTCCCTTGGCTACCTAGACTAGAACAGGTGACCTGGGAGATAAGACATGACAGTGTCATCGCCCTTCTTGACAGTGTCATTGCTCCATCCTGCAATGAAAACACGTGTTCTTGGGGGGTAGAGGGAGAACCAGTGCTGCCGGCCTCGGAGAATACTGTTTGCAGACAACACTGGCTGCACCGGCACGGGTCGCCACTGGCATGATGATTATGAGATATTTGGGCAATCAATCTTGCAACATATTCACAGAGCTCTCATAGGCATACATTTATTTTCAATTTTCAGTAAGATTCTCTTATTTCTTGACAGGTGTAAGTTTTATGCCAGTTTCCTAGCCCCATGCAAAAATATCACAGTTGAAATTGATTTGTTTTGTTAACTATATTCTCAAATTTTATTTTATGTCCTCATAATAACCATGTCCCAAACATGGCTCTTATAAATACATAAACATTTGTAGTATAGTTTTTAAAATGGAAGACAAATCTAAATGTATGATATAAAATGTTTATGTTTAAAAACTGTAATTAAATATCATAAGAGAACATAGACTTATTTTTATTTTTATTTTTTTTTGCGGTACCGGGGATTGAACGCAGGGGCGTTCTACCTCCGCGCCACGCCCCCGGCCCTATTTTTTCTATGCTTTATTTTTGAAACCGGGTCTCACGAAGTTGCGGAGGGCCTCGCTAGGGAGAGAGAGAGAGAGAGAGAGAGAGAGGAGAGAGGAGAGAGAGAGAGATTGATCGCACGTGCATGCGCGCTGAGGCTGGCCGTGAACCCGGATCCTCCGGTCTCCACCTCCCAAAGTACTGGGATTACAAGCGTGCGCCACCACGCCCGGCTCTAGACTTATTTTTATATTACGTTACCATTAAAACTTGGGAAAGAAGGTAATATTGAGAAGAAGATTTTCCATATCTGTATAATTTTATGCTAATGTGCTAAGAAGACCAGGGATTTCCCCATTGCAAGTTGATGAGAACCAAAATCCATTTCCCTCTAGATAATGGCATACAAAACAATTATTGTTTTTGGATATATTGACAGGATCATTACGCTGCAGAAGAGAAATTCAGAAAAGTGACTATAAGCATATTTAAGAAACAGCCAGTCAGAAGAACACAGGACATGCCAAATTTCAAGGATCAGTTTAGAAAATGACCACTAGAATTTAGGCCCCACTAATACAAGAAACAATGTCCTTGTGGACAGAGTATATTTTTTCTAATTCCTTGTTACAATTCCCATACTTAAAATGGTGATTGGAAAATAATAAACACTTACTAGGTGAATAAATTATTTACTTACTTATACATGCTTTATTTTTAAAAATGACTAGAAGTATGTAAAACTAAAAATATCTAAAGAATCACCACGCATCATAAGGTGCACTTAAGCACAAATTAAAAGTTAAAGATGATTCCTCATGAAAAAGAAGAATCATGTCCATTTCCATTTAAGGGGCTTAACAGAGTACTTAAAAATGTGCACAAGGAAGACAGCAATGAGCTGTCTTCCATCTTCGTGGAAAGTGAAAAAGAGAAAAAGCATTTAAACATTAATATGTGATATTAGATGCAATTTCTGATGGCATTGATTATTAAAAACTTTATCAAGGAAATGTTGGTTGGCCTTCCACTTAAAGATAGAAGATGGAAAACATACCTATGCTTAGATCTTCCAGAAATGTCACTAAAACAGTAACAAAAGGATGTTTAAAGCAGGCAGAAACTCACAGGGACAAGGAGAATGAGAAAGTTGGAACATGGTGAAGAAGAAAAGGGCTCAATGACCTGTCACAGACTAGAAAACTTAATCCTAATCTGGCTGTAGGAAAAACACAGAATTAAGAGGATTCATACCCATAGCCCTCTAAAGTCTTAACAATTAAGGACACTGGGTACCTCTGGAAGTAGATAGGGCTAAAGTGGCAAGATTAAAATGGAATTTTCAGAAATCTGTTTAAGAGGCAATCAGACCCTAGAATCCCTCTTCCACTCCAGGTGCCCACTCTCCCCTGTCTTCTTGCATGACACAGGATTTATTCTTTGTCAGTGATGGAGAGGAAGGCCTCTGGGATGGAGGAACAGGTATGGCTGACTAGGAGGGACTCTATTGAGAACTTGGGGTTGGGTGAATGAGGACCTCCTAGGGTTGAGAAGCTCAGTTGACCCTCTGCTCTCACCCAGCCTCTATGAGGCTGGAACCTCACACTTCAGTCAGGAGACTGGGAGATCCTTCCCTTGGCTATTTGGCCACTGAAAGGAGAGACCCAAAGATGCTAACACTGAATCCCCACCTAAGCAGTCAGCCAGCCCACCCAGCAGTGGGCTCATAAAAGATAACTTCCACCTAAGTGTTTAGAGCTTCCAGTCAGCTCTTCCATGTCTTCTGCTTAATAGGATCAGACAACCAAATATTAAGAGACAGCTGAAGACAGCCTCTAGCATGGAAGATAAATGCCAATGTAAATAGGAAGAAGCAACATGGAGGAAATAGAACCACAAAGAAAGAGGAAAATGACATAAAAAATTAAAGCAAACTCAAACCGAAAACTATTAGTAATATTCTTACAGAACTAAGCAAATATAATGAAACCGTGAAATAAGAACTGAATGCTACAGAAAAAGAACATTCAAGGAACAGCAAAACATGACTGAGATTTTAAAAAAATGAACCAAAATAAAACAAGCAAACAAACAAAAACACCACAGTTGAGATTGCAAGTCAGTAGAAAGTTTGGAAAATAAGTCAAGAAAATCACTCAGAAAGCAAAGCAAAAACATGAAGAAACGTAAAATAAGAGAAAATAATTAGAGGACCAGGCGGTTCAATATTTACCTAATAGTACAGTACCCCCCCCCGCCATCCATTGGGGGATATATTCTGCAAATGCCTGAAACTACAGATTGCACCAAACATTATATATATTTTTCCTATATATACATACCTATGATAAGGTTTAATTTATAAATTAGGCACAGTAAGAGATTAACAACAACAATAATAAAATAGAATAGGTATAAAAACATGTGATAATGAAATTTATTTAAAACATATGAATTACTTTTTATTGAATTTTCCACTTAACATTTTTGAACTGCAGTGACTGTAAATAACTGAAACCATAGGAAATAAAAACCAAAGGTAAGGGAGGACTAGACTACTGTACTTCCAAAAAAGAGAACAGATAGAAATCATCAACGCAATAATGCAAGAAAATATCCAATAATGGAAGGACATTAAGTTTCCAGCACAAAAGGGTACATCAAACATGAAATACAGTAGTTGTAAAAAGACCTCACCATGTCTATTCACACATAGTGAAACTTCAGAAAATTCAGGACAAAAAAAAATCCTACAAGCTTCTATAAAAAAAGAAAGGAAGGAAGGAAAAAGGAAAAAGAAATAGAGAGGGAAGGAGGGAGGGAGAGAGGGAAGGAAGGAAGGAAGGAAGGAAGGAAGGAAGGAAGGAAGGAAGGGAGAAAGAGTCCTGCAGGATTCAGAGTCAGTACCACAGGAGGGATTCAGAGTCAGGAACGCTTCAGCACAAATGATTAGTTGAAAGCCAATTGAGTAAGATCTTCTTCATTCTGAAGGAAACAGTTCCCTGTCGGGAATTCTTTATCTGGCGAACCTGTCAATGGATTGTGAGATGGAATAAAGATGTTTTCAGACTAGCACAGTTTGGGAGCCTTATCTCTTATGCGCTTTTTCTCAGGGCTGTGTACACAGATGCGCTTCACACCAAAACAGAGCCTAGATCAAGAAAAAGCAGCGTGGGCTAGAGAAGCAGGCGAGCGTGGGGAACCCCGCTAAGTGCGGTGAAGCGAGGTCTCCGGGCATCTCGCCTCAAGCTCCCAGCAGTGGCCCAGGCTGCAGCAGGCTGGTGGCATTGGGAGAACTTCTTCAAGTCTAAATGGATAAAAATCCTGATGTGCCTGAATGTCTCAAGATGAGATTATACCACTAATGAGGCTTTTATGGCTGGATTAATGATAAGCACATACAAAATTAGACGAATCAAGGATATGGAATTATTAGCTCCAGGGAAAACCAACATTGAGCAGGAAAAGGAAAGCCACTTTAGGTTACAGTATGGCTTGCCTGTGAATGGTGGTACGGAGCCATGGTACATAAGCGACTAATGTCGATCGCACCAGAAAAGAGTTAACTCTACAATGCCTCATACTGACAAATTCAGAAGGAATACAAGCATGAGCTTAAAGGTAACACCAACACAGTCACTGAAGATGCTGAGCACAGCTGCCTCTGGGAAGGAGGACATGGGAGTGAAGTTTTATAAGGAAATTTGTGTGATCGATAGACCTTTTATCTTGAGCACAGGTGTGAGTTTAATAGAACTAGAAGCTAATTGACAAAAAAAGAAGGAAGGAAGGAAGGAAGGAAGGAAGGAAGGAAGGAAGGAAGGAAGGAAAGAAGGGGAAGAAGGGAGGGAGACATTGAGAGATAAGAAAAAGAAAATGAGGCTGCATAGATTCTGTTTCCTGGGCACAGCAGCTTTGCCTGGTTAACACATGGTCTCGGTTGTAAGCTGAATTTTGGACTTCAGCACCAGAATTTTCAGAGCATGCATTTCAGTCTGCGATGTATGCACAGAAACATTTCTCCCTCCTGTCTTTAAGGTGCAAATTGTAAGGTTCAGCTCACTCTAGGCCATCCTGTAATCATCATTCACTAACAAGTCAAAAGAACACCCTGGGCAAATTCTCCCAGCTCAGGCTGGGCTAAGACAGACATGTCTGAGGCGAGTCAATTAGCACACCGTGGCTGTTGTTGCTTCTGCCCAGCTGTTCACATACTCCTGGTACACTTGGGAGACCACTGCTATGTTTGTGGAATTTACAACTCAGATTAAAGGAGACTTTTACAACTATTTAGAACATATTTTAGGAGACAACCCTTTGATCTTCTCAGGCCTTAGACACTTGTAGGTCTGTCTGCTGTGCCAGAGAGGAGCTTCCCAGGCAGCTCCCTGGTACAGTCAGGAACAAACCACCTTCAGACTCTGCTCATCTCCTGCCTGCTGCTGGGTGGCAGTGGGCAGAGACTGGTATAAGATGTGCACACGTTGTACCATCCTCTTCCGATTCTGCATTGCAAGTGGCCCTGCCGGAATCACTGGGTACCAACTTCTTCCTTGACTAGCAGGGATGTGCCGGTAATCAGAGCTGTTGAGTGGGAGGGCACCTGATGTGAGCTGTCGGGATGTGGGTTCAAATCTCAGTGCTGCCATTCACATCTCTAAGCCTCAATTTCCTTGCCTAAAAGACTAGAATTTCAACATTCTTCCAAAGGTTCAGGAAAGGATAACTGAAATCATGCAAATGAAGAGTCCAGATCTACTGGCTTTGGCATTCGATGAGCTAAAGCGTGATTCCCTCGGGCAATGCTTTGTCTGTGGCCTCGGTGTGCACTGGCTCCGCCTTCTCTTAGCAATGAAGACCCATCACACACATTCTAATTTGACCAGGGCAACAACACTGAGGAGTAGAAAGAGCAGGTGAAATAGAGGATCGGAGGAGATGAGCTTCCAGCTGGTGAGGAGGGAAGCACAGAGTTGAACCCCAGTCCTTCCACAGCCACATTTAGGAGTGTCCAGTATCAGGGATGGCTTGAATGCTGGAAAGCTGGGAGCTGGTACCAATTCCTCACTGAAGCCAGCTTCTTTCTTCCATGTGACAGGCTTTCTGTTAGGGAGCTGGATAGAAAGGAGCAGGTCAGGGCAAAATTGGGATTCACCTGAGGGAAGGTTAAGCAGGCCCTCGCGAATGGCAATAGGGGACTCCCGCCTAGCTGTGCTTAGAGAACTATGGTTAGAGAACCGCAGGGACGTCAGGAGGCTGAACACACTGCGTGCAGAAGCCCTGCAGGGGGTCACTTAGGCACCAGTGGGGAAGTTTCCAACATGGCGAGAATAGCTCAGACACAGTAAGCTATGGTGGGAAAAGAGACAGCGACCACCCCAAAGGCGGATGCATGAGGGGGGACGTTTCCCATGTGGAAGACTCGCCACTGTTCTCCAATCCAGAAAGCAGCCTGCTCCAGACCCTTTCTTTGGAACACACCCCTTTGTTTCATGTGGTTTCCCATCACAGGCAAATGGCCCCTTTCCCAACCTTTCTCCAGAATGTAACCCAACCCTTTTTGCTAGAATGTAAACCCTTCCCCATGGCCTTCTTTCACGCCGTGCCCCCACTTCTCTAAGTAGACCTCTTATGATCCCTTATCTGTGCTTTCCAATTGAAATGTTGCTCTCAGAAAAAGCAAGACTCAAGGAAGAGATCTCTACCCTATAACAATTTCTGTCTAGGAGAGATTATCATCCTATAATGCTCCCAGTGTTTGAAAACAGATACTCTGCCCTCCCCATCCCACTGGCCTGCCAGCTAACGGTGTGAAGCTTGCTCTTAGTTGCCCTTGGCATGCAGAATGTGGAACGTCTTCCATCACCAGCACCCATGAGGACAGGAGCATCCTGGGTCATTGGCCAAAGTCCCACTCAAGAGCACAGGGTGCTGTCTTCTCTCTGGTGGGCATTGTGTGAATCCTGCAAGACACTGGATTCTCAGGTCCCTCAGCTGGCCTTGCCACAAAGCCCTTTGTGACAGCTTTCTTGTCATCTCTGCAAGCTCATATTTGGTGGGCCATCGTGAAGACTGGCCTAACCCCAGAGAGAAGTGCTCCAGGCCGTTGCTCTTGGCCATATCCCCCACCCCCATCGGGGGCAGATTCTGCATGCCCAGTTGATTAAATCAGCACTGTGCATTTCATTTGCACACAACAGTTTCCCCAGATTGCAAGCTGCAAATCCAAGGCTGTTGTTTTATCTTCCTGTAATTTGCTGTGTGACCCTCGGTAGGTGACCCCAATTCTCTGTCCTTCTGGATACAGAGGGATTTGCATCTTGGGGCATCAGGGGCCAGGGAGCTTTGCAATACTAATTAGTAAAGGTCATCCTAAATGTGGTGTCAATTAGAGCAACATGTCCTTGGAAATAAAACTCTGCACACAAAATAAACCCAAATCTTATCCAGGGAGAAGAGGATGCAGGTTCTGTATGAGGAGGGGAAAACACAGACTGACAAGTTCTCTTGTGCTGCCCAGTGTTTCTTGCTGGGCATAGGGGTCAGAGGGTCTGCTGGGCACAGGCACTGGCTCTGAGGACCTGTGTGTGGGCTCAGAACCCGATTCCCAGATGGAGAGGGTGCAGATGGAGCCGGCAGCTCATGGGGTGGGAGGGCTCAGTCTCTGGGAGAACGAGTAAAATCATAGTCCCAGATGGAAGGGTCAAGGCTGTGGATATTTCTGGTGTTTTTCAGTAGGAGGACAACTTTATTCCTACACCTGATTGGCAATCCTTTTTGGCATAATGGAATTTAAATGCTGGCAAGAATGCTGTCATGTGACTGTTACAGAAATAAAACGCAGGGCGCTCTGCTTGTCTGACGTAGGACTCCCTTCCCTGCGGGTGGACTTCCTTTTCTGCAGGGAGTAAGTGAGACAAGGACGCATTGGATGACTTTAGAGAAGAAAGCCGAACTCAACTCTCTTCTTTTTGATAGGCTGCAAGGAAGCAGAATGGCCAATCTGTCAGAAATGCATCTTATCCATCAATTCAAGTCCAGTTGCACACCCATCTGTGGGAGCACAGCCCAGTCAAACCATTCTATTTTCCATTTGTGTGCACCTTAACCAAGGGTGTAGTATTAGAAAAGAACACCAAACATTTAAACTGTGCCCCATATAATTTACATCATTCCCTGCCGGTAGAAACATGCTCAAGAATTATCCAACACTTAGTTTCCTCTGGGAATTCCAAGTTCTGTTGGAAATGCCAAAACACTTGTTGGAATTTTGAACATATTAGTGAAAGGGGCCCCAAATCCATCATCTTCAATGCTTGATAAAAATGGATCCGAAGTAGCATGAATGATATCACTTTATCTTTTCTTAATGAAAACACTGCCACCAGCTGGCTAATAAGTGGTTTTGACGACTTCTTTATTGACTGAAATAAGCAAGTCATTTCCGTTCATTTAAAAAGGAATCACAGTTTCCATTAAAGGTAATCTTTTCTCTCTTTTCATAAAAATTAATAGCACCTCACAACGCCTGTCTTTCTGCAATCGTTTGCAGAATGAAAACGACCTGGAGAAGACGTGCTTGCGGGGCCCCAGTGACAGAGGGCAGCATTTTAAGAGCGCCCACAGTTTCCAGTGGGAAATGGTGAACTTCACGATTTCCATCAAGTGGATCACACGGTCTACCCTTTGAGTTCATGGGTGGCAGTTGTCCTCACTTCCATAAAAATAGAGGCAGCCTGGCTTACAGATAACCACAGCAAATATCCGGTAGCAGCCTCGAGATACCCCAACACTGGTGGGGGATCCTTTGGTTCCCACTGATGTGGAGTTTAGCTTTATTTCTGCCTCTGTACATAAGGCTCCAGAGGACTTATTCTGGCTTTAGAACATCTTTAAGTGGCCTACGATTTGTTGGACTCTTTATTTTATTTATTTATTTATTTATTTATTTATTTATTTATTTATTTATTTTTGCAGTACTGGGGATTGAACCCAGGGGCATTCTACCTCCGAGCTACACCCCCAGGCCTATTTTTTTATTCTTTATTTTGAAACAGGGTGTCACTAAGTTGCAGAGGGCCTCACTAAGTAGCTGAGGCTGGCCACGAACCTGAATCCTCCTGTCTCAGCCTCCCAAGTACTGGGATTACAAGCGTGCACCACCACACCCGGCTTGTTCAACTCTCTAAGATACAGAGTAATAGAAAAAGAATGGGAACCTCAAAGCAACTACATCTACTGAGCATGAAATCAAGCCCAAGGCTTTCCCTGATCAGAATTGATAAAGCCAGAGCATCCGCTGGACATTTATGTGCAGCAGGAGCAGACGTGCCGTGTCTGTCACTTGCTGGGACTGTCCTCGCTGAGAAGAGTTGGAAGCTGGGAGCAGAATGCAGGCTCAGGGCATGTCCTGAGCATGCACCCAGTGCCAGGCACCATCCCAGCCCCTTGCAGGAAGACCTGAATTGGACCTTGAAGGTGAGCAAATGTGGGCTCCAGGGGAGGGCAGGGGAAATGTCCCATGGGGAGGCCCCTCTCAGCGTGGTAGACCCAGTGAAGCCAGGTTCAAATGGGCACCCAGATCGCGCTGGGGGGGCTGGAGCTGGGGAGTAAGGGAATGGGAAGTTCATCCTGGTGAGCTGGCGACGGAGGAACCGGGAGAGGACCTAAAGGGGCTTGAGTCCAAGAATCTCAGCCTGAGTTGGTCTTGCTTCGCTCCTGTAGCTTGGCTTGCATGTGGGGACCTGTGGCTGGAGTGACAATGCCGGCAAGTGTCCCTGACTGTCCTTGCTTAGCAGGATGTTGGTAGGCGGGGGAGATCAGTCGTTCTGGAATCTGCTGAATTACACAAAGTTGAACAGTGGGGAGCGTCCCCCAGAGAATTCCATTGCAGAGTTCTTTTCCACCACACCTGGTGGGTCTTGTGCTGAGACATCAGGAGACTGGTGGCGACAGTAGCCTCTCACCCATCGTCCCCTCCGCCTCAATCCAGCTCATCGTGATGGGCCAGGTGACCTACCTGGAGTTTCTAGAATCTACTTCCAGTGAAGCAAATCCGAAGCCTGGCGGGGCACATGATTCCCTTCACCTCCCTCCTGTGGGCTAGGTGACCCGAGCCCAATTTTGGGGTTGGGAAGTGAACTGGTACTCAAACTCATGAGTCCTGCTCCTTCCATACCACGCACATGGTGGTGCAGAGGGCTGGGGAGGCGCCCTGGTCCTGCTGGTGACCATGGCCACCCCGTTTGCCTTCTCTGAACCTCAGTTTTCTCACAGGTAAAGTGAATAATCTGGGTTAGAATGACCTATTGAGGACCTTAGCCATTCCCATGTTCTGAGGCTATCCACATCCGTGGTTGTGTGTGTATGTGCCCACACATGCACATGTGTGTGCACACTTCCTGGCACACAGGTGTCCACCACAGTGAGAGTTCAGCATGCACGTGTGGGTCCCCCACAGCATGCTCAGGTCAACCGCATTTCCACACTAAAAATCAATTCTACTTGTTTCAGTTGAACACAGTGAGGCAGAAGCCAGAGACGGAATGAGAGAGAGACAGAGAGATAGAGAGAGGTAAAATTCACTGGAGTCCCTTTTCTTCCAGGTAAAGAAGAAAATGTTAAGGATTTCCTGAAGAGAAAGATTCATTTCTCCAAATGGCTTTAATAAGAAAGGGGGAAAGTCATTAAGAATTTAAAATATGAAGATAAAGGCTCTCAAAGCTTCCTGAGCGCCGACATTAAGCTGTAACATCATTTATTAACTGCATAGTTTTGTAGGACTCCTCACACTTAATATTTAACTCAGATGAGTTCACAGGCATGAAAGTATTTATGCAACACAATTGCATTATTTAAGAGCACATGTCCACGTCAGGATGACTGACAACATTGGAATAGCGTGGTAGAGTTAAGATTAAGATAAGAGGCAAAGCAAATGTTTAACTGGGAAGAGTTTCCCACAGGCCTTTATGGTGATCTCTAGAAAGAAAGTACAGAAAAATATTGTTCTTAACTTATTTGTTTTTAGTTCTTTTATTTATTTTTATTTTATTTTATTTTATTTTTGGTACTGGGGCTCAAACCCAGAGTATTGCACTTACAAGGCAAGCACTTGGCCACTGAGCTACATCCCAGGCCCCAAAATATTTTTTATTCAAAAGTGTTCATTGAAAATTTTGTCTTCAAACTTAAGACAATGCTTTGTCATTTTTAAAAGGACAATTTCCTTGCAAAATTCTTGCCGGTCCACTAGGTTTTCTGCCCACCCCTTAACACCACACCAGCCTGACACCTTAAAAATATCAAGACCTAGAAGAACCCGTGGTCTTGGTCTTATTGAGAGACGGCACTTGGCACTCAGTTATTAAACAGCAGCGGCTCCTCTGCTCACATCCGGGGTCCTCGGAGCTCCAGCCTCTGCTCCTTTGGGTGATTCCTGACCGAGCAGGAGCTTGACCTCCCAGCCGACTGGGGCTTCTCCTCTACTCTGGTAATCACATCCTTCATCAAGAAGAATCTCCCACAGCAAACACACTTCAGTGCTTCCCTGAAGAGCAATTTCCCCAAATTGCAGGCTGTGGCTCCTGCACTGTCATCCTGTGACCTCAGCTCCTGGTCTTTTTGTTTTATTTTTTTCTTGTTTTTGTACTAGAGATTGAACCCAGAGCACTCTACCTCTGAGCTATATGCCCAGCCTTGCTTGCTTGCTTGCTTGCTTTATTTATTTATTTACTACTTTGAAACAGGGTCTCCCGAAGTTGTTGAGGTTCTCCCTAAGTTGCCAAGGCTGGCCTTGAACCAGTGATCCTCCTGTCTCGGCCTCCCAGCTACTGGGATTACAGGTGTGCGTGCACCACCATGCCTGGCTCTAGCTCCTGATCTTGAAGCCAGAGAATATTCAAAGTCACATCTTTGGGTGCAGGGGTTCCCAGGCCCCTGCAAAGCCCTCCCTTACGGGCGATGACACAACCTCTGCTGTGCATATGGGCCTTTCTGAAAGCAGAGACCCTGGGGCTTCTACTCATGACCAGCCTTGATTGGTGGGGACAGGGATTCGGTACCTGGGGCTCTCTTGAGCTGGAAGATTCTCAGCAACAGCTCCTCAGTTCCACACATTTCCACTTGACCTTTTCCCGGCTTCTCTCCTGTTTCACTCTCTCTCCCTCCAGCCCTACGATCTCAGGGAAGTTCTATGATTGGGGTCATGCAGCTGGCAGAAAGGGGCTCTGTGTGTGCCCCCCACCACGCACATACCACCCACCTGGAGGCGAGGAGCTGCCAAGAAAACCCTGGAAAGTCGAACATCTGGATTCTTTCTGCTTCATCGAATGATAAGGTCTGATTGCGTTCTGTTCTTAAATTCTAAGAGTAACACACAATTAGAAAATGCTATCACGTTAGTAAAGCATATTTGAAAATGTTGGCTTGACGGAGAGGAAGAGAATAACTGGATTTAATAACAATAAGGAAAATAGCCGGGAATCAATTAATCAGCTGGTATTGCTGAACTCATGGCGTTTTAGGGTCTCAACCTGTTGTCGTCTCTCTTATGCAGACTCCCTTGTAGAGATTCTTCTAGATACATTGATTGCCTTTCCAGTGCACCGCAGTGCCAAACGCAGGCACATTTTTAGATGTTGGTAAAAAGATTCACTCAGTATAGAAAACTGGAAAATAGGGCAAAGTATAAACAAAAAATAAATTCTATCACTGGAGACAACCTCCTTTAACTTTTTAGCTTAGTTTCTTGTACATTTTCTTTCCATATATTAAAAATAAGGTTTTAAAAAATAGCTTCACATATATAGGTTTTGCATCCTGAATTTTTTATTTAACATAGCATAAGCGTTTCTCATGTCATTAAATATTTAGCAAAGCATATTTAAAGTCAGCATAATATTCCATTATACTTATGTACTATAATTTATTTATCTATGATCCTTTAAGGCAAACACCCATGTGTTCAATAAAAGTGTTTTGAATTCTAGTTTGTGTTAGGTACCATATGTTGTTGGAGATTTCTATATTTTCTAATTTTTTTAGCTTTATGATCTTCATAGTATTGAGTATATTTTCCCTACATCTTTGTGTACAACTTTAATAATTTTATTAGGATACATTTCCTCAAAGGTCACTGTTGGATGAAAAAGGATTAACACATTTTCCTGCCAACTTTTTATTTGAAATTTTTCAAACCTACAGAGAAAACGGAAAAAAAAAACAACAGTCTAATGAGCATGTCACTGAGATTTACCCACCGTGAACATGTGAACATTTTTGTAATTCTCATTCTTTCTCCATTTCTTCCCCACGTCCTCTCTCTTCATACCTATGCAAGCACAGACACACACACACACACACACATACACACACACACACACACACATACACACACAGTTTTTTCTCTGAACAATTTGAATCTTGGGAACGTAAGATGCAAACGCCATGATGTTTGCCTGGCTCCTAAACACATCAGCCCTGATCGGCAAGGAAAGGACATTCTCTTACACACCCATGTAACCTTTGCCACACTCGGGAAATTAACATTTGTACAGTTCATTACTATCTCATATGTATAGTTCACTTTGATTTTCCCCCACACGCCTCAATACCTATTCCGGTCAACGTTGTTTTTTTACGGTACTGGGGCATTCTACCTCCGAGCTACACCGGCCCTATTTTTTATTTTGAAACAGGGTCTCACTAAGTTCCGGAGGACCTCACTAAGTAGCTGAGGCTGGCCGTGAACCCAGATCCTCCTGTCTCAGCCTCCCAAATACTGGGATTACAAGCGTGCGCCACCACATCCGGCAACGTTGATTTTTAAAGTGTTCTGTTCACGAGCACATTTCCTGACCTGGGATCCAACTGAGCTCACGCATTGCACTTGGTTATCATTTTTCATTCCTTCCTCCCCCGAAATGTCATGAAGGAGAATTTCAATTGAGTAAAATTCACTGTTTTTAGGTGCGTAGTGCTATGAATTTATATAGGAATGGAACTCCCTTGGAGGCAGTCAAGATATAGAAGATTTCCATGGTACCAGAAAGTTCCCTCTAGTCCTTTTATAATCTATAACCAGACCCTCTCCCTTCTCACCCCTGAGAACTGTTGGTCAGGATTTCATTCCTAAATTTCTGCCTTGGCCAGAATGACATATAAATGGAATCTTACAGTATGTAACCTGTTGAGTTTGTCTTCTTTCTGTTTGCATAATGCTTTGGAGAGTTCCATATAATTGCTTGTACAACTCATTTGTTCTTTTTATTAATGAGTGGCATTTCATCCTGTAGATGGAACATAATTGGTCTACTTACAAATTGATGGACTTTTGAGTTGTTTCTAAATGTTGGTGATAATGAATAAAGTTGCTATACACATTTGTGATCTGGTTTCTGTGCACTCTGTTTATTTTGGAATTTCTGGGCAAAATACTAAGTGCATGTTTGGTTTTATGAAAGTCAACTAGACTGTTTTTCAAAGTGCCCGTGTTATTTTGCATTCCCCGCAGTAACTCAGTTGCTTTGTTTCTAGACAGCATTTGAACGTGTCTGCTTTTTAAAAAATCACTCTAAGAGAATGTCATGGATCTTACTGTAATTTTGATTGGCATTTCCCTAATAACTTGTGATACTGGCCATCATTTTGTGTTATCGTTTGCCATCCATGCATTTCTTAGGCAAAGTGTCTGAATATCTGTTCAAGACCTTTGTGTGGAGCAAGAAGGCTGCTTGTTTTGTTATCAACTTCCAAGAGTGTTTTAGATATTCTGCTTGTTAGTCCTTTGCCAGTTATGTGTTTTGCAAATATGTTTTCCTAGTCTGTGACTTGGCTCTTCCTTTTCTTAATGGTGTCTTTCAAAGAGCAGAAATTTAAAATTTTGATGCAATTCAATTCCAAGTCTCAATTGTTTCTTTATGGATCATACTTTAGGTTGTATTTAGAAAAAACTTCGCCTAACCCTAATCACAAAGGAATTCTATGTTTTCTTCTACCAGCTTTACATTTATAGGGTTTACATAGAAGACTATCCACTTTGAGTTGATTTTCATAACTGGTGTGAGGTATGAGTCAATATTTGTTACTTTGCATATAGATGTGCAATTATTCCAGCACTCTGTTTTATTTTTGTATGTAGGGTGGTACTGGGGGGTTCAACCCTGGAGCATTCTACCTCAAAGATATACCCCCAGACCTTTTTATTTTTTATTTTGAAACAGGGTCTCACTAAGTTGCTGAGGGCTTTGGTAAGTTGCTGAGGCTGGCCTCAAACCTGTGATCCTCTTGCCTCAGCCTCCCAAGTACTGGGATTACAGGTGTGCACCACAACACTGGTCTCAGCACTGTTTTTTTGAAAAGAATATTCTTTATTTATTGGATCATTCTGCTTAACAAACAAAATGATACAACAACGATGTAAAGAATGGTATAAATTCAGAGCTTTTATATTTCACTATGGCCACATGTTAAACAATCAAAGACTTGACAATTCTAATTGATGAAGGTGCAGGTACACGACTAAATGCCAGCTGACACATTCTTTTTAGCTGTACTTTGCTTGATGAGTGTTGGATTAAAGGGGCATTTAAGTTGTACAATAAAAATTAACAAGCCTTTATATAATACATGTACTTTAAAAAATATTTGTGCTACTCTTCTGGGTTTTATAGATTCAAAGAAATCTAATATATAGAACAAGCTCATTTTTAAAGAAGAACTATTAGACTTTGAGAAAGACATTATATGCACAGGGGTTCTTTGTTCTTCACCACAAACCCTTGGATGGAATTGGATTGTTTTTATTTACTAGTTTTTTGCTTGCTTGTTTACCCCCAGACAATTCTTACTGCCACTCAATAGCAGTGGATTCTGTATTCCAGTCCAGTGTCTAGGCTGGCTTTAATGTGAAAAATAATGGCTTAAATGCACTATGAAGAAAAATGGGAACCCAACATCTCTTCCGCCTTCATTGCTTAGCAGATAAAAGTAAGTTTGCCGCAGAGAGTCTATCAATTACTAAAAATCTGGACTGAATTGGAAAAACCATCTACAAATGTCTGTATTCAGGTTCTTTCTCTTTACTGAATTGTTAGCTCAGCCCCTCAGGACCCAGAGCATGAATGCGCTAATACCAATGGCACTATTGCTAATAATACCCTTGACCTGTGGTATGAGCAACAGCTGCAGAGAGAGTCCCGCTCTGCTGCCGAGGTGTGGCTTGGTGTCCGGTGTTGGACTTCCACTGTGGGAGTCTCAAAGAATATGCCTTCTGAATGGAAGGTTGTGCATTTAAACCAATGGCATCGAATGGGTCTCTCACCTTCTCTATGTTTATTCATTCCAAAATATGTATAAGCCTGTGATATAGTCAAGGAAAGGGACAGAACAGGAAATAGGAGAGATGCAGCCTTGTCTACTGGAGCACAGGGCCTGGTGCTGAAGGCTGGTGCCCACACACGAGGGGCTCTGGGGACCCTAACACACGGGGGAGAGCACCCTCGCTCAGTCCTTGACTCTGCCACCAAGACTATTTCTAGAGAGGAGACACGATGGATGGTGTACTTGATTTTGCTTCCAATGCAGTAAATTTCATCCCATGCAAATGAGCCCAGAGCCTCCAGTGATTAATTGTTCCTGTGATCAATAGTCTTCATCCAACTCCCAAGCTCATCTTCATTCCAAACAATCTTGTCATCTGCAATAAACATATTCCATTTTGCCTTGCAATTGTTGATTAAGAGTGTTCAACATCTGTTAAAATAAACCAAATCTGTGAGCCATTCTTTATCGTTTGGATGAACAATGAATTCATTCCCCTTATCCAAGTATGTCTATTATTTTTCCCTCTTGAAGAAAAAAGAAAAGGAATCCAACCATGAATTGAAAAATCCTGACCAATGCCTTCTTTTACCCAAGTCAGCTAGTATACATGGAGCAGGACAAACATTCAAGGCCAGTTCCTGTTTTATTAATATTAGATAAAAATAAACAATTTTATATGCATCATTTTATGCATTTTATTTTATGCATCATTATATGCACCTATTTTATTATATGCATCATTTTACTACTTCCATTCAATGCAGCCTTGATTATGAATGTTTTCAGCTGCAGATAAAAGAAACTTTAACAGTAGCTTAGCTCGAGATGGATTTCATGAGGATTGGAAGTTGGCCATAGAGGGTGGATGCAGACGCCCCAGAAACAGGCTCCACCAGTGTCTTCCCTTTTCCCTCTTTCACTCCACTTGTTTCTGACCTTATCACCCTGCCTGTCAGCTCCTGTCCCAACATGACCTCTGTACTAAGCAGGAAAAACAAAACAAACAAACAACAACAATAAAGCAAGAGGAGAAGGAAGGGGAGGGCGTGACAGAGCATCACATTAGGCACTTGTAGCTGCAAGGGAGCCTGGAAATGTGGGTCTTGAGCTGGGTTCCCTGTGCCCAAAATGTAATCAGTGTTCCATTGGTGATGACAGTGGGCAGAAAAAATATTTCCTGTGCAACTATCAAACTCCTCCATAAACACAGCAATGGAAGGATGAGTCTTGGAGGTGTGTGGCACCCTTGACATACTTGGAGTGCACCAAGGATTGCAGCAGATGAATCAGCACTGTGTGTGTTACTGATCTTTTACCATCTTCACGCACACCTGCTCTCACTCCTGTAAGAAAGCATCTCTGTTTCTTTGTTGGAGGGCTGCCTTAGGCTGCTGAAGAGCTTTGCTTATATATAGGGAGAGAAATAAAGTGCCTGGAAATTTATCTGCCTCCAGGATCAGCCCATAACCAGCTATGTAAAGGTTTCCTTTCTCTTTACACTAATAGGAGCAACTCTGAGATGTGAGCTACATGTCTCCCGTGTCCCAGAGTCTTACGCCAAAGAAGACCCTGCTTTAGCCTCTGCCTGGTGTCTACCTTTTGTTTATTTATTTTTAACTCTTTGCCTGACTGGTCCCACTTCCCTATTCCTCTGTTTTTTTCCTGGGACCGCTTCTTTGTGCGCGTGTGTGTGTGTGTGTGTGTGTGTGTGTGGCACTAGGGACTGAACCCAGGGGCATTCTACCTCTGAGCTACATTCCCAGCCCTATTTTATTTTTATTTTGAAACAAGGTCTCACTAGGTTGATGAAAGTCTCACTATTTGCTGAGGCTGTCTTCAAACCTGAGATCCTCCTGTCTCAGCCTCCCAAGTACTGGGATTACAAGTGTGCACCACCACGCCCGGCTCTGGGACCACTTCTTAATAAACTACTTCCACAAACATCTTCATCTCAGGGGCTGCTTTTTGGAAATCCAAACTAAAACATCAACTGTCAGAATTTTAGCTCCCTCCGCGCATCCAAATGTGTGCATGCTCCCTAGTCACCCCGTGCAATTACTAAAAACACTCACACATTGTTGGAAATTTCGGTGTCATTATCTAACCATCAGGCACTTTGCAGCATAATTAGTGTTTATAGGCACCATCGTCATAAACACTGTAAACACATATTGATATAATGGTTATGTCATTAGCATCTTTGAGATCAACCAACTGCAAGGTAAAGCTTTGAATCAAATAAGTCTCAGCCATTTATTGGAGCAAAGGGTGATTTTTAATGGGAAAAAAATGTATTCTGGTGCCACTTGAGAAGAGTGTGCCATTTATAATTCTTCCAAACTACCAGGGTCATACTAACAGGGCAGGAGGTCACCGGCTTCTCTCTCATCATGTGAATTGTACTGTTCATGTTGTTTCTGAAATCCAGCTTGGTGGACGAGTTGAGCAACTTCCTATTAACTTTTATTTACAGAACGTGTGCCTTTCATTCATTGCTTCTAGTCAAAAGACCACTCTTTTTTTGATTCGAAAATATTCTCAGGTTGTCTTTGAAGCCTTTGGGTTTGTTTGCAAATATCCCATCAAGACCTTGGTTTTGCATAATTTATTGTTCAGTGTTCTTGAACAAGAAGCAATAAGCTTCTTTGCATGGCCACAATAATAACATTCTTCCCTGAAATAACTTTCTAAGAACACGCATGCGTTCTAGGTTGACTGCTGCCGTTGACTTTTGTTGTGCCAGCTGGGCTTGAAGAGGCTTCTTCTATGTCAAGTTCAAGGTCAGAAGCTTCAGGACAAAGGCCTGTCTGTCTCAACGTCTCAGTGACTCCAAGAAGCTCCGAATGGCTTCCTTCCCTGGCATATTTTCACTGGTTTCAGGTTCAAGTTTCTAACTTCCTTTTTTTTTTTTTTTTGGCAGTACTGGGAATTGAACCCAGGGGGATTCTACCTCTGATCTACACCCCCAGCCCTATTTTTTATTCTTTTTATTTAGAAACAGGGTCTCACCAAGTTGCAAAGGGCCTCACTAAGTAGCTGAGGCTGGCCACAAACCTGCGATCCTCCTGTCTCAGCCTCCCAAGTACTGGGACTACAAGCGGCCACCAGGCTCTAACTTCCCTTTTACATCTTTTTTTTTTTTTTTTTTTTGCGGTACCGGGGATGGAACCCAGGGGTGTAACACCGAGTTACACCCCCAGCCCTATTTTTTATACTTTATTTTGAAACCGGGTCTCACGAAGTTGCAGAGGGCCTCACTAAGTAGCTGAGGCTGGCTGCAAAGGGAACTGGGATCCTCCAGTCTCTGCCTCCCAAGTACTAGGATTACAAGCATGCATCAGTGCGACTGGGCTCTAACTTCCCTTTTAAAAGCAACATGTTTCAAGTTTCCAGTGGAAAAGAAAAAATTAAAATTGCAACTTTGTAACAGCACAAATGAAGAACTGAGCTAACTCTGCCAGAGCCAGAAGCTGGGTCCTTTGTGTCAGGGGGACTCAGGCTGGAAGAGACAAAGTTGCATTCTGGTGAACAAATTGCTTGACCCCACACCATGGCCGGAAGTTGAACTGACTCAACCGGCCAGTTTTGTTTTCTGTAATGAAGCCCTGGCTCAAGAAGTGACAGATTCATTTTGAGAATGGCTTCCAGAGCAAGAGTTTGTGCTGAGGACATGGTTTACTTCCTTGTGATAAATATCCAAAAAACAGACCAAAAAAAAAAAAAGCCCAAAAGAAAAAAAATTCATTTAAATTTCATCTTAAAATGTCAAATGGAGAACAACAGGGAACCCATAAATCCTATCACTTTTTAGTTCTTCCATGTGGTCAGCAAACTCCCTGTGACTGAACCTAAACTAGAGATGTTTGCAAACCAAGCATTGGTGGGGCTGTACTTCTGGAAAGTGAACTGTTTGGCAGGAGCACATGACATTTTCTGAATTCAGCACCCGCTCCTTACCTTTCAGTGGGATGTGTGGCCCTGAGTCCCACCTTTGCCGCCTCCGGTAGGAAAGGCACAGAATGGACAGGGAATGGTTACATCTCGTGAGAAATATTCACTGCGCCAAGACTCCGATGGGCCCCTGCGTCACCTAAGGCAGAGGGCTCCCAACTCAGACTGCATGCTCAGGGCTTGGCGAAGGACCCTCTGTGCATGGGGTGTCCGCTTCCCCATGATCCCTGATACAAGTCCTCTGCCCTCCTGAATGTGAATTGGCAGCAGGGTAGGGGCTTGGTCCCAAGTCCAGCTGAGCAGCTATGGGGCTAGGAAAGTGGTCCTCCTCACCATCCTGTGTCGCCTTGTGCAGCACCCTGGGAGGTCCCTCTGGAGCAAATTTAGCAACCAGGATCTCCCCCTCCTGGATTTCAGAATGGTAGATCATTGGCACACAGTAAGAACTGCTCCAAACGCAGTCTATTTCTAGCGATCGCGGAGCCATCTGCTGGTACCTCTGTAACCGCTGTCAACGTGCCAGAGAGCTCTCTCCAAATTTACACGCATCAAAGGGTTACTGGGTCGTGTCAATCAGCAAAATGTTCAGAAAACTCGACTCGCTTTAAAAAAACTGAAGGACTCCTCAAAGAAGTTTGTGCTCTGCCCATCTGTTTTGGCGGTGGTGGTGGGTCTTAAAATATCCCATGGCACAAATAACAATCAACCATGAATTTGTGACGAGTGCACCATTAGAATCAGTTCGACTGACTGTGTTATGTTTGCGGTTCACCACACCAGCGCACTGGGCTGCTCTGCAATCCTCAGTGAGTCCTTGGTGCCCTTTGAAACCTTGGTGTGCAGGGGTCAGTGTTTCCCACCCACTGAGACTCGATTCCAGTCCCCCGAGTCCCCAGAGGACTTCTGGGGAGTTTGGGCATCTCAGAACAAGAATGAACTCTGGCTTCTGTGGCAGCTTTAAAAATAAATAATTGACACATACTGTTTATTTTATTTATTTATTTATTTATTTTTGCTGTACCGGGGATTGAACCCAGGGGCGTTCTACCTCCGTGCTACACCCCTGGCCCTATTTTTTATACTTTATTTTGAAACCGGGTCTCACGAAGTTGCAGAGGGCCTCACTAAGGAGAGAGAGAGAGAGAGAGAGAGAGAGAGAGAGAGAGAGGCAGGGAGACAGAGAGAGAGAGAGAGAGAGAGCTGAGGCTGGCCACGAACCCGGATCTTCCAGGTCTCCGCCTCCCAAAGTACTGGGATTATAAGTGTACGCCACCATGCCTGGCTCTGTTTATTCTTATTTATGAGGTGCAGTGTGATAACTCAATACATGTATGTATATACTGTATATTGATTAAATCAAGGTAATCAGCCTTTCTGTCTCCTTAAACATTGTTTATTTCTAGGTGTGGGGAAACTTCGGGCTTGTCTAGATGTTTTGAAGTATATCACAAATTACTGTAGACTGCAATTATTCGACTGTATTTTAGAACACTGGAACTAATTCCTCCTAGTTAGTTATATCTTGGTCTCCGTTTCCTAACCTCTCACTCTCCCCTTTTCCCCCTATCCTTTTTAGTCACTAGTGATCACTATTTTACTTTCTGCTTCTATGAAATCAACTTTTTTAACTTCAACAAATGAGTGAAAACATGCTGGATTGGTCTTTCTGTTCCAGACTGCTTTCACGTAACATCCTGTCCTTCAGTTACACTCACACTGCAGAAAATTATAGGATTCATCCTTGTTAACGGCTGAATAGTATTCACTTTCTTTGCACATGAAGGGGACCTAAAATTCCTTAAGATAAACTATGACAAATTCAAAAACTTTGCTCTACATATCCCTCCAGACCCAATTTCTAAAGAAATTTCCTGTGCCTTCACCTCTCGTTTGGTTTCAAGATGGCCTGTGGCTTTCCTTTTTATCTGCTCTGGTATGTAGCATCTCCAAGCATAGCAGGGCTCTCAGTAGCCCAAGGAATGTGTCAGATGGGGTTAGAAAAGGAAAGGGTTTTGTTCGTTTGTTTTATTAATGAGAGAAAGCAGAGTGTGGTTGGTGTCAGTGGAGTGAGACATCTGACAATGGGGAAGATGAGGCTGGCGTATCCTCCAGCGGCAGAGGAACGGACCACAATGCACCGCTGGCTTCAAATACAGAGCAGATGTTTGGTCCATGGTAAGAAGAAGGGAGGCCAAGGGAATGTCCTCTGGGCCTACTGTGTGCAACTGTGAAAAGTAAACAACAACACAAAAGTTGTGTCTTGTGCGGCCTTGGAGAAGCCACATTTCTACCTGATCTCAAGCCAGCAGCATTTTACTGTGACTAACTTCTGCCTTGTGTTCTCCAACATCGAGGTGCCAAGAACCCGCCATGTTGGATTTGGCAATAGACAAAGAGACAGCGGCACTGTGACACGAGCATAGCTCTGTGTGGCTTTTTGTTTTTCTTATTTACAATAAATAAAAGAATTCTTCCAAATAATTTACCAAAGTTATAGGAACATTCGTGGTGACTGAAAAATGGATGTTTCCCAATGGACACTGGAAAGTATGGTGCTGCCATCCATGTGGTGGGCAAGGTCATGGTGGAGCAAATCGAAGGGGAGAGGACCAGGGACTCAGCTTGCAGAAAATTACAGATAAAGCCAATGTGGAAAGACTGTGTACCACATGATTCTAGCTGTGTTGCATGCTAGTAAGGGAAAAATTATGGAGACAATGAAAAAAAAAATCAGTGGTTGCCAAAGGCTGGGGCAGGGGGATGAATAAATAGCAGGTGGAGAAGGGTGGATTTTTAGGACAGTGAAACCACATATTCTGTGTAATACTATAATGGCAGATGCACGTTGTTCTACATCTGTCAAGAGCAATAGACTGTGCACTGCAAAGAGTAATGTTCTAAAACACAAGAACCCTCTTGTCAACTGGGAACTTTGGGTGATAATGACATGTCGATGTTGGTTCATCATTTGAAACAAATTTCCCACTCTGGTGGGAGATGCTGATGGTGGGTGGCTGCGGGGGACAGGGGACATGTGGGAACTTCTTATATCTTCTGCTCAATTGTGCTATGACCCTGAATTTGCTCTAACAAAGTCTACTAAAAAAGGGAAAAGAAAAAGAAAAGATATAATCAATTATGTACGAAATTAGATTTTTAACATTTAGAAAATGTATGACAAAATAAAATTCTCCAAATTAAAGGAAAAAAGTTAATCAGTCTGATATGAAAACAAATAAAAGGTTCACACAGGCAATTTATTGATAAAGAAATGTAAATGGAAGCCAGGCGTGGTGGCGCATGCTTGTAAACTCAGGTTTTTCGAGGCTGAGACAGGAGGATCGCAGGTTCAAGAACAGCCTCAGCAAGTAGTGAGACTCTCATCAACCTAGTGAGACCCTGTCTCAAAATTAAAAAAAAATAAAATAAGGCTGGGGGTATAGGTTGGAGATAGAATGCCCCTGGGTTCAATCCCCAGTACCACAAAAAATAAATAAATAAAAGAAATGTAAATGAGTAATAAACTAATGAAATAACATACCTTTGCAATGAGGAAATTGTGTGTACAACATTAGCGGGCATGCACATTTCTTTTCTCATCTGGTCAGCCAAGATAAAAATTGATAATATCAAGTGCTGGGGAGGATGTGTTAACCAGACAATGTTACCAACTCTTTAAGGAAATACGAGTTGGTGGAAATCCAGGCGATGCGTTTGAAGCTAGTTAATGTTCCTAAACTTCATGGGATGATTGTCTCCATATTAATTAACATTTTCAGATTTTAATGAACACTGGTGAGCTAACTTTTTGAGAAGGAAGATTTTCTTTCAAGTATTTGTTCTGATAGATAGAAACTACTTCTAGATAAAAACTGAATCCTAAAAACAAATATGAATCCTTCCCCTCCTTTGCTAATTCAATTCCATTGATGAAGTCATTGGAACATCAGAGAAATTCTGTGGCAAGAAAAGTGCTATAGTTAATATCGTCCCTCAGGATTCTGAAACAGAAGATTCATGGATATCCTGCAGTTGGTCAAGAGGGTTAGTGGGTGCAGAAGCCAGGGGGCTTAGGGTCAAATCTAGAAGAAATCACTTCCTGTTGCTCCCACAGCTGATGCTGCCAACTGGTCCAGAGGATGGTGGGCATCTGATTATTGTTAAGTAAAGACATCCCCCTCTACAAGCAATGTCAGAAATGACTCTAAATTCCCTAGTTCTACCAACACACCCTCGCTAGATACATGTCCATTCCCCCTACTGGACAAGACCCTGGGGGTCTTAAGAAGCCCAGAATATGCAGACACAGTGCCCCACTGGGACTTCAAGCTCTGCGATAGGGACTAGATCTATTTCATCTCAGAATCTCTAGACCTATCACAGTTCCGGGCAAAGAAATCGCACTGGCAAAAGGAAGCCATTTAACTAATTTCTGCTGAATACATGGACAAGCAAGTGGATGGATGGATGGATGGATGGATTGGTGGGTGGGGATGGATGGATGAATGGATGTGTGGATGTATGGGTGAGTGGATGGATGGATGGATGGATGGATAGGTGGATGGATGGATGAATGGATGGACGGATGGATGGATGGATGGATGGATGGATGAATGGGTGAGTGGATGGAAGGATGGGTGGGTGGGGATGTGTCGAAGGATGGTGGGCTGATAAATGGCTAGACAAATGATACCAAGAAGAAACAAAACAAAACAAAACATGTTTTTTTCCTGCATAGCAAAGTTGATTCTGAATGGTTCCAGGAGAAACCTGTCTCTAAATAAGCTTTGGAGAAGTTCAGGTAAAAAAAAAGGCTTATAAGTAACCAATTAAAAGCAAACATTTCCAGAGCCTTGCTCATTAGAAGAGCTCAAGCTTAAAAGCATTCTTGCATTGACCATGTTTCTATGAACTGGTTCTTCCTGGTTTTGCAGATTTAATTGTGAAGGCATTTCTTATTTTTACATAACTGGACAAAACAAAAGGATTTTGTTTTGGCTTTCCAAACTCCTAATTCATTTTCAGAAAAATACTGACAAAGGCTTGCATTTTAATTCTTAGGAGTTTACAGGGAAGGTAAGCTCAAGTTATCTTGAAGCAAATGCCACTTCTTTGTTGGCCTTATTAGTTCGATGATGAATATGGTGTTCTATCTGTGTGTGGCAAATTAGGTCTAGGGGCTATTTGAAAATGCTCACTGCATCATTAGCCAGCCGCCCTCCACCTACTGCCTCTGGAGAGGCTTGCAGGGCACACGTGGAGGAGGCACAAGCAGATCTCAGGCATGCTGAACTTCTCTGCGATTTATAACCCTGCACCTTCAGTGGAAGCTTCTGGAGCAAAGTTCAGCCAAATCTGCAAAATCACATTTTTATGATGTTAATGTGAACACTAAGAAACTAGGTTGAAAACAAAAAGGGTGGCTTCCATTCCCTCCCTCTTCTTATGGAATGACTGGCTTTGCAAAGGAAAACTCAAGAGTATCAAAGCCCAAAGAAGACGCTCTGCTCAGAGCCTGTCTCTGGCCTTGGAGATGGTTAGTTTGATAGAAGAATGTGGAAGGAGCTTGAAGAGTTTTGCCTACAGGGAAATGAACCAGCTTGATGCTTGCTGAAAAGTGGGTGTTAGGTATAAGCGCTCGTTCATTAAACTTGGAGATGTTTTGGGACTCTCTTTAAAGAATTTTTAAACATATTTAGCATCCTTTTTATACTTCTATTGGTACATTATAGTCTCACATCATAATGTAGCTCATAGTGATAGTGACATACATGTACGCTTCCCCCTTCCCTATACACGGTATTGACATTGACATTGGTATTCTCACATATGTATATAATGTCAATGGAATTGATTCCTCCATTGATTCTCCCTCATCCTCCCCTTCCCCTAGACCACCTCCCTGGCTCCACTGGAGTTTCTCCTCCATTAACTGAAGTCCCTCTGGTATCCCAATTACCAGAACATCCAAGAAATATGGGATGATATGAAAGGACCTAACTTAGGGTGGCCTTTAGCATCCTTCTGCTCACACAATTCCGGAAATGAAGTTTTCTTTCCCATTATGTCAGTGGGTCCTAACATAGGTCAACTGGAGAGTGGTTGTGGCTGATAAAAGAGTGGCTCTCAAGCAGGGGTGGTTTTGCCACCCATGGGGCATTTGGCAATGTCTGGGGACATTTCTGGTTGTCACAACCTGGCAGTGGGAATATTGCTGATATCCAGTAGGTAGAGGCCACAGAGATTCCAAAACATGTTATAGCTCCACATAACAGTTACTGGGCCAATATACAGTAACGTGAGCATGAGATCACCTGGTATGGAGGTTTCACAAGTGTGAAGGTCAGAACAGCTGATCATCTCGAAGAAGTGTGGCTGTAACATATATTTAACAACCACTCCATATTTCAATGCACATTTTTGGGTCCCCAATCCAGGCATGATATTATAATGTAATTTTGAAATTTATCTTTGACAAATTATGCTTTCTATCATAAAATTAATTGAAAGTAAACTAACGTGTATGCATCTATGATTAAATGGAAAGAAGCCAGGCATGCTATAAATAACACTCAAGATGTATTAAAATTAATTTGATAGCTAATTTCATTATAAATTAATAATATACTGATCAAAGCCAAAATGCTCTGCAATTTAAAAACATTTTTAAAGTAGCATACTTACAAAAAGTTAAGGGATCACACCCCTTGTGGAGTTTCACAAGGAGTTTCATCCCTTGTAGAGTTTTACAAGGCTATATATTTTGGGGAACAAAATCAATGAGTGAAGATTGTAAAGGTATCTTCATCAGGAGAGGGTGAGAAAGGGTTTTCTTATGTCCAGTCTGGGTGGTACCTCCATTCCATATCATCCTGTCCCCTCTGCACAGTATCCCCTTTCCCACCCCAACCCGCCTGGTCCGTGGGCATCCATAGAAGGCAGGGCTGGGTTTGGCTATGCAAAAAAAATTTCCATTTATTTATCAAAGATATTGAATACATTATAAGCAAGAATATTTCCAGCATAGCTTTTGGAAAAATGAAACATTTGTCGTTCAGTGTAGGCCAAAAAATACGTGCTGCCCATCAGCCCCTTTAGTTCCCTAGAGAGTGAACTCACTTTACATACCTCGGCAATGAGCTCTTTTATACACCGAATTTTCTCTTTCTTGTGTCAGATAAGAAATAGTAGCTGCTCCAGGACAGCCGTTCACACAAGCACCCACTGTTATGGTGTGACACTTCAAATTGGGTGAGGGGAAATACTGTAAAATTAATGAATTGACTGAAGCCGCAAACCCCTTTAATGGTGACTAATGAGTCCAATATCCATTCATTTCTTTCCCATCATCTCAAAGTCGATAAAGCGGTGTTTATATAGGATTTGTGAAATCACTCCATTCGTGTGTCTGTTTATGAAGCATCGTTAACAGTCTCTAAAATACCAAAGGCTTCCTTTGTCTCACTGCCATGCTGAAAGTGAATTTTCTAAGTGAAAAATTATCACAATTGGCTGGCTGTAAGGATACACCAATAGTTAAAAAGGAGTTGGTGTGGTGTGTGTGTGTGTGTGTGTGTGTGTGTGTGTGTGTGGTGTGCACATGCATGCACATGAGTGTTTCAGCTGCAAGATTGGAAACCTGGAATTATTTGGTCTGAGATTCCATCATGTGAGACTTTCTCTGCTACCCCAGAGCATGCCTTGCCTCCAAGTGGAGTTCTCGATGGCAGATGAGCTGACTTGCATCCTGGGGACCAAACAGAGCAAGAGAATTAGAAAATGAAGCTTTTGTTCCAACTTGCAGAGTTAGGTGCTCATATGGGGTTTCTTTAGGCACCCTTTTTGCCTCTAGATGAAGAGCTGCATTGTTGGTAAAGTAAAATGAAGACGGAACATTCTGAAGACCGTAGGTAACTGTTAAGTGAACAGAAGAGGATTGAAAACAAATCACTAAAGGAGTCCCTGTCTGTGCTCAGATCACCTTTCACTGGATGCAGCAGTACTCAGCGTTGTGTGGTCCTGGGCCCCATCATGGCTGGCTGACCTGGGGCAGGTGTGCCCTCCATAACCCACACCATCCTCACCTGTCCAGTGAAGATGCTAACACCTGACATGGGGACTGTTGTAATGTCAACATGAAATTGCTCAGCACAGAGCCAGTCCCATGGTGTGTACTGTGCTCAATAAACGATAGGCAATTCTATTGATAAAACTGTTCAAGCAGTCAGAGCCTGTCTGTGTTACAGGAAGCAAAGTTGTAAGAGGATTTCGGAACCATACTTGTACCTCGAGACTAGACATGGGCTCCGAAGCCAAGTTGATGTGTTTTCTACTGATAATCTTCAGATAAGCGAAGGTAATGAATTCCAGTGATCCATAGCCCATGTATTCCCTTAACTTGCAGGGGAGAAAGTCCTTCTTCCCACAGGTATACAATCGTGACTCAGACATTTTTTTACAAAAAAAAAGACCAGAGAGAGAGGGACTGGTTACAACACTGTGTTCTTCAGTTTGAACCAGAGTCAAGTAATGGCTCTTATCAATGATTCTGAGCTTATAATCAGCAAATATATTGGGCCAGATACATGCTTAAATAAAAAGGTGACATTTCTTGTCTCTGTATGCTTGGTGTGCATCATGCAGGCTCCACCTTCTTCTAATTGTGCTAACTGCCCCTCCCCACTCAACGCAATTCCTCTTTCTTGTCTTGGGGGTGGATGTGGGACCCAGGTCTGGCCAATCCCATTTTCCCATGCCAGCGAAGTGATCACCCAGGGATGGACTCATGCAGCAGGCCACACAGAGGTCTTCCATGGGAGGAAGAAGTTGGCTGGCTGCAATCATGTGACCACAGCTGCCAGAGTCCATGTCCCCACCACCCAGGGAAGCCTTCAAGATGAAGTGTGTCATCCTCTGTAGAACACAAAGTCCCTGAAATACCCCATTCCTAAGAACTTAGCCACATTAAGAGAGCAGTGAGAGGGCGTGTGGGCTGGAATGTACAGATGAATATTACCTCAGAGGACACTGGCTTTCCCTCATGTGTCCTGGGAATTAGGATGAGTTAGTGCTAGCTGCAGAGTGCTGCTTTCTTGAATGCACAACAAGTTCCTTGGGATGCTGCTCATACAATGGCACAAAGCAAGCTAAGCCAATGATGTCACTCCTTCTGTAACCTAACCTATTAGACCCCTCTCCCTGCGGTGACTGGCACAGAGCAGGGCACATGGAGAGGAGAAGTGCTCATCAGAAATGAAGGTGCTACTTGTCCAGCCCATCCACACTGGATCTTCCCCATACTCATTTTTAATAAATCTTATACCTCACATCCCATAGCCAGATGTTTTCCTTGGTCTCTCTAAAACCTATCCCACTGCCCTAGCACAACTCAGCTGTGGACAATACACAAGGACAAGACAGGAACAGAGGCCACAAGGAAAGGTGACCAGAGAGAGCCAAGCCTGATGGTTCCATTTGAGTCCCTGGACCAGAGGGTCTGTCCTTCCCAAGGCTGCCACCCACATAATCCTGCTTTTTGCTTAAGTTGATTTAGGTTGGCACTCCTCCTCACCATGAATTATAACTTTAATACTTATATTAGTAAAGGTATAGCCTATGTCTGATTCTTTCAATTATTCAGTTCTAAGTCATGTCCAGCAACTGGTTCTATACATTTATTAACCAAGACCTTCATTTACCTATAAGCACAGCCATTGGGATGACAGCAGGAATTCCCCCTTCAGGACAGACCTTACATGCTGAAGCTGATTTTGTTTGTGGTATGAAATAGATCACAGGTATTTTTACTTGAGAAAACACACACACAAAAATTCTAACAGTAAGCAACTTCAAATATCAGATAGAATTCCTCTCTGATCATTTAGAAAGGACACCAGGACCAACCCCATCACGTCAAGATGGCTACAAAGAGAAAGGAAGAGAGATCTCGACCTTCAAGTTGGCAAAGCAAGACACTAACTGGAAGTAGCGAGTGACGTCACGTGGCTCCAGCACCAATGGTTCTGAGAGCATGGGCCGAGGGAGGGCGCAAAGGCAAGGTCGGGCTTGGGCACAGGAGCGGTGATGGCCAAGAAGAGAAGAACGGGAGCTGAGCCTTGGTGTCGGTGAGCTGAGGGATGGTGCACCATAAGAGGAAGAAGCCCAGCAGCGGTGGGTGGAAGGAGAAGGGGGAAGAGGACTTGAGCTCCAGAAGGAGCAGGCTATGTCCTCAGCCCAGGAAGGAGTGTTGCTTAAGTGGACTTCCATGCTGGGGAGAATCGGAGTTAAGGCTGCAGGGAACACAGGGGGAATGGGGAGCACATTTTCTTACAAACAGGCAACCTTATTGTTTCTGAGTCAGAAGGGGAAGCGGTAATGATGATGCTTGTCCGTCCCAATGTCGTGTCCAGCTCATTGGGCGAAGGGCTGTCTCACAATGGTGAGAAAATGAACCCACTCCAGGTAAAAAAGGACACCGATGGGATAAACAGGTCACAGCTACAAAGCTGCGTTGCCAGAAATTGGTGGTGACTTCAGCAGGGTGGTGGCTGTTCTGCACTCTGCCCCCGGCACCTGATGTAGGTCTGGGTTTAGGAAGAAAGAGGACAGTGGGTAAAAACCGAAAGAAGCTACTCCCTGCAGTCGGTCCGCTATCCGTCTTGGTGCCCCTCTCAGTGCACGGGGCGCAGAGGAAAGAGCAGATCTCCCCTTCTCTGTCAGTGGCAGCTGAGCAAGGGTTCCAGGGTCACCTTGGGGGAGCCTGATCCAGAACGAGCAGCCAGGTTGCCCTGCGTGGAAGGTCTGCAAACCGTCTTGCAGGTGTGTGGATGGCTCTTAGCACCGCGCGTGCTAAGCCTGCTGCAGCCGCTGTTGAATCCACGGTGAGGGCGAGGCCCTGTCCATGGTGCTGACGATGGCAAGACGTGATTGAGGGCTCCGCAGAGAAAGGACAGTGAGAAGTGGACAGCTGATTGCGTGGGGGGTTAAGGGAAAGGAAGGAATCAGAACCCACATTTAGAGCCACAACAACACAGTGTCCCGAAAGTCCCTGCCAGGGTCAGGTCTGATTACTGCAATGAGGATAATTGAGTAATGAGCCTCCGGGGTGCTCCATTTAACTGAACAGTGTTGCAAAGTTCATGATAGACTCTTCTGAACGCTCTACCCCGTGAACGGGAGAAATTATTCATGTGTCATAGAGCTGTCCATTATTTCTCCTTAGTATTCTTTAGTCTTTTAAAAGCATACTACAAACTGCCATATATATACATATATATTATATATGATGCTACATACCTATACTATATACTATCCAAGAATGTTACACAGTGTACTATATACATACACTGTACACTGTACTCTATATATACTGTGCATTGTCCTATATATACATATATATACTATGCCACATACATACACTATGCATTGTGCTATATTGTACACTATGCATGTAAATATACTGTATACTGTACTATATACATATACACGTGCACTATATATACATATATACATGCTATGTACTGTATTATATATCTACTATGCAATGTACTATATATAGTTATACTATCTTATATATATACTATATGTACTATGTACTATTTACATATACTATGCACTGTATTATATACATATACCATGCACTGTGCTATATAAATATACATGCTCTATACATATGCTATGCATCATATTATATACACCTAGTATACACTGTACTATATACGCACTGTACACTGTTTTCTCTATATGTACTATATATGTACTATGTCCAAATACCATGCACTGTGCTATATAAATATACATGCTCTATACTCTACATAAGCTATAAACCATATTTTATGCACCTACTACTATACACTGTACTATACATATAGTATACACCGTTTTATATATATATATGTACTATGTCCATATACCAGGCACTGTGCCATAGCATGTACTATACACATACACTTGCACTGTACTCTGTACATATACTATTCACTGTATTTTATACATGTGTTCTGCACTATGCAATATGCATATGCTATGTACACTGTACATTGTACACTGTTATATACATGAACTGACTGATGTAATATATACATACACTGTATACTGTTTTATACACATATACTATACATTATACTTTATACAAATACTAAGAACTGTGCTATAAACATATACTATACACTGTGCTGTATGGATATACTATACACTATCCTATGTACATACACTATGCACTATTATATACATATACATATACATATACATATACATATACTATGCATTGTAATATGTGCACATACTATGAACTGTACTATGTAAAGATCCTATATACTGTGCTATATATATATGTATATATATATATGCTATGCACTATACCATGCATGTGTGATACACACTGTGCGATATACGTATAGTATATGCTGTACTATACACATGTGCTATGCACATACTACATGCAAACACACTGTATCACCAGATTAACTAGAGCTCCAGGCTTGTCTGACCTCCCTCTTTGCAGTTGGATTTGCTATTTCCTTACCTCCTCCTAAGTTGATGAAGGCAGGGGTCAAGGTCAGGGTGTTCAGACTGGAGTCTGAGGAAGTTGCTGATCCAGTATCACCTGGTTCTCTTAATTCCTACTTTCTGTGTTGCCCCTCAGTTCAATTCCTGGAAAATTTCCAATTGTCCTTCTGCAGTGTAAAGTTAGACTCGTAAATGAGCTGTGTCTGGCTTTCCTCATTACGACTTCTGCCCACACATTTGCGCGGCCTCTTTTGTAATAACATTTCTCTTTCTTTCGAGATGCGCTCTGTTCTCCTCTCATTTGCACAGATTGAATTCTGCCAACTCGTCCTTTCTGATTCCTGAACATCAGCCCTGATGACACAGAGGAACGTTGCGCTGCACGGGGCCCACAGAGTGAAGCAGGCACTGCTCTCAGTAGTTGCAGGACCTCTCAGTCCTCTTCCTCCCCAGCCCCTCTTCTCTCCTCTCCGCTGCCCCTCCCCTCTCTTCCCTCAGCTCTCCTCCCAGCCCACAGCCATGAGGAACCTCTTGAGAAGCAAACTGGAGACTGAAGACCAGACACTGAATGATCTCTTACTCCACTCCCAGGAACCGACCTCCCGGATCACGATTGCTCTCCAGCCCCTCTGTGAAGTGCTGCCTGGTACCCAGGATGGAGCTTCCACCGTAGGGGTGCATTCTTCCTGCCTTTGCTCTCAGGATTGGTTCTGTGTGAGGTGAGCACATTGTCTTGGCAGTGGGCGGAGGCAAGGCCTCAGGTCCATGTGCCGTCCTGCTAGTGACCTTGACCTCCAGGGCAGCTCTTCATTAGTCAGTTCTCTGACTTCCACTGAGTTGTTGCTGGTCCTGCCTAGTTGACTTTTGTTTTGTTTTGTTTTATTAACATTTAGTAATTGTACACATTTTGTCATATCCTGTGGTATTTCGGCACATGCATTAGGCATACACTGATCGAGTTGGGGGTAATTGGTATATTCTTCTCCTTATTATTTCTTTTTTAATATTTTTTGGACTAATATAGTTATTTTAAAAAAAACACTTCAATTAACAATAGTAACATTATTATTATTTTAAGGTGAATGTCAGTGAATAAATATGTTTCAATCGCTTGGCTCTAATATCTTTTTTTATACATTTATTGGTGTTTTGTAATTCTACATCACACTGAGGTTTAGAGTGAGAGGAACATGCATATATCTCAGGAAGCATTTCCCCCAGGATCCCACCCTCTGCCTTTCCCTGTACATGTTCTTTGAGATTGGCATTGGGAATTTAACATACATGCACAGCATTATTTCAGCTATTATCTTCTTTACATCTCTATCCCCCCTCCTCCTTCCCCTCTTTTCTTCCCCTAAACCCTCTCCATCACTCCACTGGAGTCTCTGCTCCTCTCTCTGATGTTAGCCTTGCTTTCCAGTTTCTATCTAGCTTTTGCATATGAGAGAAAGCAAACAATTATTATAAAAAAGAACAAAATTATGTCACTTGCAGGAAAATGGATAAAACTTGAGAATATTATGCTAAGTGATATTAGCCTGTCTCCTCATTATTTCTTCATGATTGAATCTTGTGAGCTCTTCTCTTCTAGATATTCACAAAACATATAGTAGGTCACAGCACAGGTACTTCTCAGAGAAGAAGCATGCAGAACTATAGACACATAAATAGCTCAGAAAGTTAATGTTTATTTAAAATGATAAAAACCATAACATTATATATTTTTAAAAGTTGAAAAACACACAGAATTACAAAATACAGAAAAAATGACATCTCCCTGCATATTTTTGGGCTGCATAATCTGATCGTCTTTTTATGGAGAAACACTTTTGAAAGATCACTTTCTATAAAGCAATGGCTGTTCAGTTGAAATATGCAGCTCCCCAATGTGAGCCACATTTATCATTCTACATTTCCTCACCACATTTATCATTTTAGAAAGTAAAACAGAAATGCGTGGAGGTAATTTAATAATATATTCTATTTAGCTCAATATAGCCAAAATATTATATAATGAGGTACTTTATGTTCAATTTTTCCTCACTCCATCTTCCAAATCTGGTGTGTGTTTTATAATTCCAGCACTTCCCAGTTTGTACCACCTGTTTGTGGCAAGTGACCACCATACTGGGCTGAGCAGTTAGCATTATCTACACTAGCAAGATAATCCAGTCTTTCTTCTAGCATGATAGACTGTCTTGGCCAGGGTTCACTAGACTAATAGAATTCACAGAATGAGTATATGGAAAAAGGTATTTATCAGATCTTACAGTTTGAAGCAATGTAGTCCCAAGTTCCGACTGCACGTGGAGAGTCAGAGGAACCAGTAGCTGGTCAAGCGGTCTAAGAGCTGGAGTCTTAGGAACGGAGCAACCACTAATTCAGTCCCAGTCGAAGATGTGAAGATCAGGAAGCTCTTCAGAGAAACGATGGTGAAGTTTCAGTTCCAAGAGCTGGAGGCTGACAATCTCAGACGGGAGCAGATGCGTTTTCTTCGGAAAGAGTCGTGCATCACTCTACGCGGCTTTCTCTTTCTTTTATCTAAGTCCTGCACCTATCAGAACCCTGCTGCCTACATTTAGGGCAGGACTTTCTGTTTAATCTGCTGTTACATAAACCAATTGTCTCATTGACATACCCAAAGTCATCTTGGGTGTGTCATGATCTGGTCAAGTTGACAAATTAGATTAACTATCACATAGACCAAAATTTATTTTTAAGTATCAACAATTTAGAAAAGTACCCTTTAGCTTCCCATTATCATTTTTGGTAATGTTATGACATATATAGGATCATCATCATGTCTGGAAAACTTCTACCAACGCTTTCATACAGGAGCTGTAAAGCGGCAGGGCTCTCAAGTTGTCCCCTGTAGGAATTTAATCTCAAAAACTCTTGGAATCCAGGACACTTTATTAACTGGTGTGTTGCCAACATTCACATTGTAGTGGCTTATTATTTTCTATTATCTTTGATGCCAATATTCCATGATACATCAGCAAGACATTGAAAACCAACCCACATAGATGTGCTTGGACCAGTCCATTTAGTGGGTGGTGTGCAGGGAAGTGAAGGGACATAGAATCAGTTTAGAGAAGTGTGTTGGAGCAGGCTGGCGGGTAGGAAAGGGTGTGCCCCATCAGTGAGAGGCTGGAACTTTGCAGTGGCCACAGCTCTCCACGGCTGTCTAATATTCCTGCCCTCCTCTGCGGAGTAGCTGAGGGCTTCTTTCCTGGGCTATCTTTCCAAGAGACCTTGCATAACAAACGGCTTTGTAAGGCAAAGGTAGTTTCCCTCCAGGACAGAGGGCAGCTGTGTTTCCTGACCAGCATGAGGAGGATCATGCCCCCTCTAAGTAAAGCTTGGGTGAGTTTGCTAGTGCTCCTTTACAAAATGTTGATTTCCTAAACTTGAGATTCCTCTGTGGTGACAGAGACCCACTGTGTGCACAGCATGCTCCAGGGCCACTCCGTATCTGGCCCGTGGCACTTGGGGAACCACGGGAACTCACAGGGATGTACATTCTGGATGCATGATTTCTGAGGTCCTTCGTCTCTGGCCACATCTATGACACCGGCAGGATCGCTTATTAGCGTGTAAGAGGGGTAAAATCTCCTGCGCTCCATAATTCCTGGCACGCCAGCAGCATGTGAGAGTCCTCAGAGTGTCGTCATCAGAGCCTTCATATTTGACTCCTAGAGACCTGGCTATAGACCCAAATCTGTGTTTGAAACTGTGGCTGCAAAAGCTTTACTACACACCAAAGCAACTGCTAATCACATAACCCACCAAACCCAAACTAAATGAATCTCAACTCAGCCGCTTTAAGCAAAGCTAAAAAAAAAAAAATGCTTGCAGCCACTCTCTGCCACTTAAAATAAGGAGAATTTGGAGCAGAAATAGACAGGAGTCTAAGCTGATTGGACGTAAAGCATTTTACTTTGGCAAGTTGTACAATGACATGATCACATTCGTCGGCCCCTCCGTGTCCCCCGAGAGAGGCCCCTTGCAGGTGAGATCCTCTCAGAATGATCTGCAGCCAGCTGCACCTCCGAACATCCTCCCAATCTACCCCCTTCATGAACGGCTCTGAAGCATCCCTGCTCCCCAGCTGAGCCCCCTGCCCCCCAGGAATCAGTTGTCTCTATTCCCAAATCTGCTCCTGCCCATTGTCCTTGACATTTTTATTATCACTTTGCAAATATTGAAATACAAATGCAGAAATAGTTATGGCTTTTATGAAAGCCAAGTTGAAAGCTTTGGGAAAGACTTCTTTGGGAAAGGCAAGTCATTTTTAAAACTTGCTGTCAAAAAAGATGTATGAAGCCGGGCATGGTTGCGCTCACCTGTAATCCCAGTACTTTGGAGGCTGAGACAGGAGGATCGCAGGTTCGTGGCCAGCCTCAGCAACTTAGTGAGGCCCTCCACAACTTAGTGAGATCCTGTTTCAAAATAAAAAATAAAATAGGGCTGGGGGGTAGTTCAGAGGTAAAATGCCCTTGGATTCAATCCCCAGCACCAAATATATATATATATATACATATATATGTATATATATATATATATATATATATATATATATATGTATGAGCTCATATATATATGAACTGGACATGGGGCACACACCTATGATCCCAGTACTTGGGAGGCTGAGACAGGAGGATCACAGGTTTAAGACCATCCTCAGCAACTTAGTGAGACCCTGTTTCAAAACAAAATAAAATTTTTAAAGGGCTGGGGATATAGCTTGGAGGTAGAATGCCCCTGGGTTTAGCCCCCAGTACCACAGAAAGGCAGGAAAGAAGGAAGGAAGGAAGGAAGGAAGGAAGGAAGGAAGGAAGGAAGGAAGTAGAGAAAGAGAGTGAGAGAGAGAGAGAGAGAGAGAGAAGAAAAGGAAAAAAGAAAAAGAAAAGAAAAGCTGGGTATGGTGGCATATGACTGCACTTGGCAGGCTGAGACAGAAGGATCACAGGTTTGAGGACAGCCTCAGCAACTTAGTGAGACCCTATTTCAAAATAAAAATAAATTAAGTCTGGGGGTGTTGCTCAGAGGTAGAACACCCCTGGGTTCAATCTCCAGTACCAAAAAAAAATTATGTATGAGGAAGAGCATTGGAAAAGCTTAGAAAAAATTCTAAAACTATAGAATTTCAGTTGCAAAATTTCTTCCAGCTTCTATTTCTCTTAGCTTTGAAGTCTCAGAAGTCAATACTCCAAACCCAAAACACCACCTACAAGAAACCACCCCAATAATGATTTTCTTTTTCTCCCTCCCTATTCTTTTTCTTTCAAATAGAAATGTCCAGTCAGTGTAAAATGGACTCCACTGAGGGGTAGTAACTTTCCTTTAAAAAGTCATTAAAATCCTGGCAAGGTCCTTCTGCTTCACAGAGATAGCTTTGACTGCTAACTTTATTAGAGAAACGTTAGCTGAGCCAGTCTCCTGCAAAGCCTCAGGCATCAGTTGATCTCCGTTTTTCCCCTTGCTCATCACAGCACCTGCCTTCATACCCAGATTTCTTTTCCATTGCTGTTGTAACGCATTACAGTTTAGTGGCTTGAACCATGCAGATCAATTATCTTACAGTTCTGTAGGATAGGAGCTCAAGGTTAGGAGACCCTGCTGCTGGTGACAACACAGCGAACCTGGAGGCATCCTGCTAAGTGAAATAAGCCAGACAGAGACAGACAGTACCTGTATGGTGTCATGAGGTGAGAAATTGTAAAAGGAAAAGGCAGGTTCATGATAACAGAAAGTGGAAAGGTGTTCCCAGAGGTCAGGGGTGGTGGGGAAGGGTGCATGGGGCCACCTTGGTCAAAGGGCTCAGACTTTCAGCTACAGGATAAGTTCTGAGGATGTAATAGTGTTCAGCCTGGGGGACTTAGTTAGCAATGCTGAACTGTGTACTTGAAATTGCTGAGAGAGTAGACCTTGAGTGTTCTCTTAAGAAAAAAAAATAAAAATAAAAAACAAAATGCAAAAGAGTATCACATGAGGCGATGGACGGGTCGATTGACCTGACTGTGGTAGTTATTTCACAATGTCTATTGTGGTCTATTGACTCATAACAATGGTCTATCAATTCATAACACCATATACTAGGCACACACAATTTTATTTGTCAAACGTACTTCAATCAAGCTGACAAAAGCGAAGTTTAATGCTGATCTTATTGGGATAAAGTCAAGGGCTGCGTTCTCTCTGTAAGCTTGAGGGGAGAATCATGTCCTCACCCTTCTGGTTTCTAGAGGTCACCCACATTCCTTGGCTCGTGGCTCCTTCTTCCATCTCTAAGGCAGCAACGTGGCCTCTCTCTGCCAATGCTTCCCTATCGCACCTCCATCTTACTCTCCGTTTCCGCCTTCCTCTTCCACTGTCCAGGACCTTTCTGATTACACAGGGCCCATGTGGATAATTCGGGGTAAGTGCTCCTTCAACTCCATTTGCAACCTTAAGTCTACCTTCCCAGTAACATAGCACATTCCAGGTCCTGGGGCAGTAGGATGTGAACATCTTTAGGGGGCCATTATCTACCTACCACATCACACAGCTTTGAACAAAGTGAGATTTGTATCTTTAAAAGATAGTGTCCACCTTTTCATGCTGCAGGCTTCTCCTGTCAGAATCAGCAAGCAGACAGGAGAGTGTCAAGGCGATCCTTGGAGCCCTGCGCATTTGCCTGTCCTGACTCAAGAGTGGCCTGATGCAGCAGCGGGCTGAAGAAAAGAGGAGAAGCTGTCCCAGCGCCGCCTCGTGACTCCCATGAGCAAGAGGGAGACATGGGATCTGCCCAATCCAGGAAGACCGCTTGGCAAGTTTCCATTTCCTATCAGAGCTCAGAAAATGGCTCAGGCTGGACTGGGGAGACACAGAGGACACAAGGGTTGCCTCTGATTTGGTTATTGCAGAATGGCTATTCATTCATGCACAGGTATTTGTGTGAACACAATTCTTTATTTCTCTAAGATAAATGCCTAGGAATGCATTGGTAGGTATATTAGTCCATTTTGTGTTACTTTAATTAAATACCCAAAGCTGGCTAACTTAAAAAGAAAAGAGTTAGCCAGGTGTGGTGGCACACTCCTGTAATCCCAGTACTTGGGAGGCTGAGACAGGAGGATCAAGGTTTGAGGACAGCCTCAGGAATGAACGTAGGGAGACACTTAGCAACCTCATGAAACCCTGTTTCAAGACAAATAAACAAATAATAATAATAATAATAATAATGGCTAAGGGTGTAGCTCAGAGGTTGAATGCTCCTGGATTCAATCCCAGAACCAAAAATAAATAAATAAATAATAAGAAAGACAAGGAAAGAGTTTTGCTTAGCTCATGGTTGGGGGGTGAGTGTCCAAATAGCATGATGCAGGCTCTGGTGAGGTTCTGTTGGGCCCATCACCTCATGACAGATGGCAATGGTGGGAGGAAGAAATCACATCTCCAAACAGGAAGCTGGTGAGGCTGGGTCCCCTGGTCCTTCCTGAGTGCACACCCCCAATGGCCCAAGGACTTCCCAGGGGGCTCCCCTCCCAGTGGGCTCCACACTGAGGACCAAACTCCCACATATGAACCTTTGGGGGACAAACCATAGCCCTGGGTCATATGTTACGTGACTGTTGACTTTTTTATAAACTGGTAAACCGACTCTCAGAGGGACTGTACCATTTTGTATTCCTTCCAGCAGGAGGAATGTGGGAGCCATCCAGGTTTCTGGCTTCTCCAGCTCCAAGTCTGGGAGGTAGGAGGCAAGAAGGAAACCCACAGAGCTCTGCACTCTACTGTTCCTTGGACCTCACGTTTCCTAGCTTGTCTGCCTCCTTCTTTTCAAGTTTTAGATTTTTCTCATGTTTGTTTTACATATATAATGCCCATGGAATTTCAATGTACTTCATGAGAGGACAGGAGAAATTACATCTACTTTATCATTTCAAAAGCAGAAATCCTCACTTACTTCTATTAAGGACTTTTTTGAGGCATACTTTACATACAAGAATCCCCACATTTTCCTGTGTAGCTGGTTACAGCATTACACATGTGTACACCTGTTGTGGCCACCACCCAGCTCTAGATACAGAACATATCCAGCCATCACCCCAGAAATGTCCTGTGTACCTTTTATAATCAGTAACCACGCTCTCCCCACCTTTAAGGCCACCACAGTTATAACTGTTATGCCCATACATTACTTTTACCCATTTTTGAAATTCGTATGAGTAGAACCATTTGGTGTCTCACTTTTTTCTGAAATATAATTTTTTTGAGATTTTCCATGTTATTCCATGTATTGAAAGCTCACTACTTTTCGCTGCAGAGCAGCACTTTATTATATAAATATGCCATAATTAATTTGTCCTTTTCAAAATTTGCACCTACAGGGGGCAATTCAACACGAAAAAGCCGAGGAGCTGGGAGTGAAATTTGTGCAGAGTAAGGCTGATGGTGCACAGGTGGTAAAAGGTGAGATTGAAAGGAAAAACCACGGCTGTCGCTTATGCTGGGACTGGTTATTATGAAATGTACAGTCTACCTTTACCAAACACAGAAATTTCAATAAATTCCATTAGACTTTATCCAGTATCTCTTATAGATATCGGTACCTTTTGAAATTCAGATGAGTTGACAGCTAGGAGTCTCCGCACAATCTGCTGAGTTCACACTCTCAAAATTCACTACACGGCGACTACTGTCACTTTAGCAGTGATAGGCTTGGTATCAAATGATAAATAAACAAAATGTGATGCAATGACTGACCAGGAAAGAATCTTCACTTCATATTTTGCTTTAAAAGATTTAAAAAGCCACTCCGTGCTACTTTGCTTGTAAAGCGAAAAGAACGACGTAAAATAATTAAACATTTGCTCAGTTCCAGAGATGTATTCTGTTTGTAGGGATTTCCATCTGTAATGTGCGATGACAAATGTTGCTGTCGTGAGGGGGAAGGGACCGTATGCTGTAGAAATGTGACCTTCTGGACCCACAAGCAGTGGACAGCTCGGGAAAGCACTGACTGTGTGCCTACCACATGTGTGTTACTGGACAAATCGCTGTCTTCATACAGAGAAGCCTATTGCAGAGACCCTGCCTGAAAAGAGCTTGCACATTCTTTGGGAGAGAAGACAAATGTATGGAAATAATATGAAATTTCTTAATAACCGTACTCCATGCAATAAAGCGGTATGTGGGGTTATGAATTCTGCACAAAAGGTCTTGACCTGAAGTAGTGGTGCCCGGGAGAGAGTCCTTTCATTCTTGAAGCCAGTCTCAAGGGAACTAGCGGCTTGCCCAAGGTCACATCGGGTGCCTGTGGGCGGAATCAAAAGGCTGAATCTCCTCCTTCCAGGCTGAATCACACTGAGGAGAGAAGAGTAAGGACTGTTCCGGCTTCCACAGAGATGGCTCACGGCTCACAGTGAGCTGTTGGAAGAGGATGCTCGGGTCTGGGCTGAGGCTGAGTCTCTAAGGATGGGGGGGACATAGAAAGGTCAGCAAAGAGTAGTATAGCACATGCAAACCATGGCTACAGGAGAAGCATGGTGAGAAGTCTGTGTGGGCAAGCTGAAATCAGAGAGTGAAATACAAAGAGGAAATCTGAAAAGGAAATCAATGAACCAAAAGATGGCTCTTTGACAAAACCAATAAAATTGAGAAGCCTCCAGTCAGACTGCTCAAGAAAAAAAATGAGCAGACACAAATAGCCAAAATTGGGATTGAAATAGATGACACCACAACCGATTGCATAGCTATTTTAAGAGAAGGGACTATGACGATCAACTTTGGAAATTCAACACCAAATTTCTTGAAATACACAAAGTCTACCAAAGCTCACTCACAAAGAAACCAAGTTTGAGTTTTGATGGTGTTACTGGTTTCATTGGTGCATACACATGTCAAGATACAGCTAATTGTATACTTTAAATATTTGAAGTTTGTTGTATCTGAATTATACTTCAGTAAAGACATTAAGAAAACATAAAAGATATTTATATAATATAAAGATATTTTATATTAGAAAATATAAAGATATTTTCTAATATAATATAAATATCTTTGTTATATACTTTTCTATATAGAAAATATAAATATTTTATATGTATTTTTCTAATATAATAGAAATATCTTTTTTTTGCGGTACTGGGGATTGAACCCAGGGGCATTTTACCTCCGAGCTACACCCCCGGCCCTATTTTTTATACTTTATTTTGAAACCAGGTCTCATGAAGTTGCGGAGGGCTTCACTAAGTAGCTGAGACTGGCCGCGAACCAGGATCCTCTGGTCTCCGCCTCCCAAGTACCGGGATTACAAGCATGCGCCACCACGCCCGGCTGCATATGTGTTTTAATGTACTTCACTTTGCTTGTTGTTTAGTTTTCCTTCTTTCCCTGACTTTAAATCAATATTAACAATACTATATGCATAGATATGCATATGGTATATGTTATAGAGTATTGTTAACATTGGTAGAGTAGAACACATCCTATATATAAGATGTATGTATAAATGTGTGTATGTCTGTGTAGACACACAAATGCACATGTATTCATGTGGCAGAAATTTGGTCATTACAACAGTGGAAATAGATTACATGCATCTTAGTTTTCTCATTTATCCGGTGGACACATTCATGTAATCATTGGATATCTCGCTCAATTTTAAGAGCTGTATACTATTCCAAGAAAAGCATGAACTCAAAAGCATTCAACCATTCATTTATTACTTAGCACCAGGTTGAACATTGCACTAATATCCCTTTCCACGTTCCCTACCTAGAGTGATGGGATGTTCAATGTAGAGCTTCCTAAGAGGGTGATTGCTAGGTATCAGCATAGGTGGTCTATTTTTTAAATATCTCTACTGAAGTATAATTCAAATAAACTTCAAATACTTAAAGTATACAATTAGCTGTGCCTTGACCTGTTTATGCACCCATGAAACCAGTAACACCATCAAGACTAAAACTTGGTTTCTTTTTGAGTGAACTTTGGTAGATTTTGTGTATTTCAAGAAATTTGTTGTTGAATTTCCAAAGTTGATCGTCATAGTCCCTTCTCTTTTAAAATACCTATGCAATCTGTTTTGATGTCGTCTATTTCAATCCTGATCTTGGCTATTTGTGTCTGCTCATTTTTTTTTTCTTGACCAGTCTGACTGGAGGCTTCTCAATTTTATTGATTTTGTCAAAGAGCCATCTTTTGGTTCATTGATTTCCTCTTCAGGTTTCATGTTTTGTATTCTACTGGTTTCCACTTGGATCATTACGATTCATTTCTTTCTGCTTACTTTAGGTTTGAGTTGCTCTACTTTTAAGTTTTTCTTAAGGTAGAAGCTGAGGTTGCAGATTTGTGATATTATTTTCTCAAGTAGGAATTTATTGTACACATTTCCCTTTAAGTATTACACTAGTTGCAGCCCACAGATTTTAAGATGCTGAATTTTCTGACATATTAGCATGGTTTCATTTTGTTAAAAATATTTTCTAATTTCCCTTTTGATTAATCCTTTATCCCATGGGTTATTTTGAATTATGTTATTGATTTCCAAATACTTGGGGATTTACCTGGTATCTTTCTGTTATAGATTTCTAATTTAACTCCATTACAGTCAGATAACAAACTTGGTGCAATTTGAATCCCTTTATATATATCGACATATTATATAGCTCAAAATGTGTTTAATCTTGGCACATATTCTGTGTGTACCAAAAAAAGAATGTGGATTTTGCTAAGGTTGGGTAGACTGTTATAAAATTGTAAATTTTCCAATTTGATTGATAATAGGCTCAACCATAGGCTGTGTACAAGAAATCCACTTTAAATAAAAAGATGTAAAAAGGTTAAAAGTAATAGGATGGTAAAAGATGTATTTATATGGATTGAAAGAAAGCTAAATTGGTTATATTAATATCAAAATAAATTTCAGATTTCCTGTCTCTTTATTTTAGCAGATATTGAAAGTGAGTCCTGAAATTTCTGATGACAGTGAATTTGTCTGTTTCTCCTTCTGGTCCTATCAGTTTGGGCTTCATATTTTTTTTTTTATGGTTCTGGGGATTGAACCTGGGGCATTCTATCTCAGAGCTACACCCTTAGCTTTTTAAATTTTTGTTTATTTTTATTTTGAAACAGGGTCTTGCTAGGTTGCTGATAGTCTTGCTATGTTGCTGAGGCTGTCCTCGAACCTGCGCTCTTCCTTTCTCAGCCTCTCAAGTACTGGGATTACAGGCATGCATCACTGTTCCCGACTGGACTTCATACATTTTGAAGATATTTTAGTAGGAGCATCAATGTCTAAAATTGTTATATATTCTTGATGAATTGACCCCTCTATCATTAAGACATGACCTTTAAAATTCTCTAATAATATTCTTAGATGCTCTGGAATCTACTTTGTCTGAACATAAGGAAAATTAGGGCCAGTGTTTCTTCATTTATTTTCCCCCCTCCCTGTCCCACTTTCCAAGCTTCCTCAAGGACTCCCGTCACTCATACATTAGGCTGCTTGAAACTTTCTTACAACTCGCTGATTTTCTGTTAATTTTTTCAGTCCTTTTTTCTCTGTTTATTTGGGGTTTTGATTCATGAATCTTTGGCCACTCTTTTCCTATCTCATCTGCCATTAATGGCACCCCAGTCTTGTCCTGGGCCAGGCGATGCCTCTGGTCCACAGTGGGCAGCCGTCAGCACTGAGAAACCTCAAGCCAGCCCAGGCAGCAGCCTGATGGCCATGGTCAGGCAGGCTGACGAGTCACATGTAGGGTAACAAGAGATGCAGCAAGCACACAGACTGACACATGAGTGACAGTCGCGTGAGGATCAGAGACATGGGAGAGGAGACTGCTCTAGGTTGGATCTTGAATGTCCCCCAGAGGCCCATGCAATAAAGGCCTAGTACCCATCTTGGTGCTGCTGGGAGACAGTGGAAACGTTAAGAGGTGGAGCCTAGTGGGAGGTCTCTTGGTCTTTAGGGGTGGGGCCTGGAAGGGGTGTTGGGACTTGTGATGATTAATCTGGATTACCAGTTTGACTGGATTAAGAGATACCTAGGATTGTATGACTTCAGGGTGTATCGATGAGATGATTGATAGGTGGAATAGCAGATTGAGGGGGAAGTCCCGCCCTGAGTGTGGGTGATACTGTCAATAGGCTGGGAGCCCAGAAGGGAGTCAGATATTATGGTTTGAATACAGACTCTCCTCTAGAAAAGTTCATGTATTGGCAATGTAAAAATTGAATCAGGGCTCCAATGTCATCAGTGGATAAATCCACTGAAGAATTAATCATGTGAATGGATTTACTGGGTGGTGACTTGGGCAGGTGGGGTGTGGCTGCAGGTAGAGCACTGGGGTCGTGACCTTGGGGACTATATAGATATTCCTTGCCTCATCCCTTATGCTCTCTCTACTTCCTGCCACCATGCTCTGAGCTCCACAGATGTTACCCGGCCTAACATGGACTGAGACCTCCAGAACTGTAAGTCCGCAAATGAATCTTCTTCCTCTAAGTTGTGGTCATCAGGTATTTTGGGTCACGGCAGGGAGAATGTTGACTGCAACAGAGCCCTGGTGCTTCTTCTTCCTCTCTGTGTTCTGTCATTTGAGGAACAGCTCTTTGCTCTCCCACATGCTCCCTCTGGCAATATGTGCTGCCTCACCACGAGCCCAAAAGTAATGGGGTTAACAACCATGGGCTAGACCCTCCCAAACCATGAGCCCAAATAAACCTTTTTTCTTGTTAAGTTGGTTGTTCAAGTATTTCTTACAGTAGCAGAAAGCTGACTAATACAGGAACAAAAAGTGGGATCACAGCAAAACTAGGTATTCTCCCAACTTAAGGGACAACTATATTATGCTAAGTCTTTAGTGATTCATTTATTCTGAGTCTGTTTTCCAGTCCAGGTTGATGGCAGGGACAAGTGTTTGGCCTGCTCATGTGAAGAATTTGGTACAGAGCAGCTGCTCAAGAAATATGAGAGAAAACATATAGTCCTTGACTTTCTGAGTCTGACTGATCTCACTGAGCGTAATATTCTTCAGTTCCATCCATTGTCCTGTGGATGTCATAATTTTGGTCTTCTTTATGGCTGCGTAAAACTCTAATGTGTGTATATATCACATTTTCTTTTTCCATCCATATGTTAACATTCACCCAGGTTGGTTCTATAATTTGGCTATTGTGAGCTGGGCATGGTGGCACACGCTTGTAATCCCAGTACTTGGGAGGCTGAGATGGGAGGATTCAGGTTCACAGCCAGCCTCAGCTACTTAGTGAGGCCCTCCTCAACTTAGTGAGACCCTGTTTCAAAATAAAGAATAAAAAATAAGATTGGGGGTATAGCTTGGAGGTAGAATGCCCTTGGGTTCAATCCCCAGTACCGCAAAAAAATAAAAATTAAAAAAAAAATAAATATAATTTGGCTACTGTGAATTTTGCAGCTATAAACATGGGTATACATGTGTTACTACAATATTTTGACTTCTTTTGGAAAGATACTGAGGAGTGGTATAGCTGAGTCATATGGGGAAGGAAACAGACAAAATAATGTTATGTACACCTATCGCTATGAATTTATTCATTATTAAGTACAATTACAATGCACCGGTAGAAAAATTTAAAAAACATATTTTTAAATAATGAAAGAAGCAGGCCCAATGAGGGAGTCCTGAGAGCTGCGTTTAAGAATGTCCCTGACACAGCCTTTGGGGCTGGGGATTTGTGACCTGGAACCAAGGAAGGAGAAGAATGTCATGCCATACCATCTGCTCTCCCCCTAAGAATCCCCTTACACTCTAGTTTCGGCAATAGTGATATTTTATAGTGTGAGGAGGACATGAATGTAAGGTAGTTGTAATTATGCCCATAATGCATAATAGCTACCAGACTGACCCACTGTAAATAGATGATGTCTATAATTGCTGTAAACTGTAATTTTAAGTAAAATGGAAATTGGGGTTACATAACACATCTCAAAATATCTAATTACCAGAAAGCAATTTGGTACACAAATGACCTGATCTATTATTCAGCATGAGTGCATCTGTAAAGTATAGCTATTCGTCAATCACAGTTGCTCTGATATTGTGAGTCTCCTGTGAGGGATATAAAAAGGTTTTCCTCAATGTTTGAAGCTTCCAGTTTGCTAAGGAGAAGTGTTTAGATATGGGAAGATGACACATGAGGCTGATAAGATTTGGTGACCTCGAAAACATCAAGGTCAGCAGGGGATGGTGGCACATTCCTGTAATCCCAGTACTCAGGAGGCTGAGACAGGAGGATCGCAGGTTCGAGGACAGCCTCAGCAACATAGTAAGACTCTTAACAAGCTAGCAAGACCCTGTTTAAATAAATAAATAAATAAATAAATAACTACAGCTGGAGGTATAGTTCTGAGGTAAAATGCCCCTGGGTTTAGTCCCAGTACTACAAAAAAAAAAAAAAAGGAAGAAAGAAGGGAAGAAAGAAAGAGGGAAAGAAAAAAAAAAGATCGCTAGACATGAAGGTCATCTCAGTAACTGCCACAGCAAAGAGGCATCAGCGGACATGAGAATTCAGCATAGCCTGGGCCCCTCAATGGGATTCTGAAACCAAAAAAAAAAAAAAAACTAGGTAAAAACTCAGGAAATCTGAATAAAATATGAACTTTGGTTCATAATAATACACCAATATCAATTTATTAACTGTAACAGATGTATTAGAATAATGTGAGCTGTGAACAATAGGAGAAACTGAGGCATGTAGGAATTCCTTGTCCTATCCTCCCCATTTTTCTATAAATCTAAAATTGTTACAAACATCAGAAGATCTATTTTGAAAAAGAGATAATTAGAAAAATAATTTGTGGAGACCTGGGAGCCATGTGTAGCTGTGCAATGTGGTTTCCATTCGTTAGACGTAGGATTTAGTTGCCTTCATAGTGTGAATCGTGCCTTCCTGGGGCACTGCAGCTGTATGGGTAACTCTGTGCACTAAGTCACCTGATTTTATTTTGCTTAGCACTTAGTATATGTACGTAGGGGTGTGTGTTCACATTCAAACACACGAAACATACACTCTCATGACCTCATTGCAGAATGTTTTAGGTTACTTTGATTAGTTGAGTGAGCGCGACTAAATATTCTGTTTGAAATGCAGAGCGCCTCCTGGCTCAGCTCAGCATAATGCTGTTTTATAGGGACAAGGAGGACAAATAGAAGATGAACACGTGCCAAGGAAAAGATGATTTTTGAGACTTCCTGGACGTCTTCAAATCAATCATGTCACACTTATGATGACTTATGGTCACCCTGGAAAAGTTTCATTTGTTTAGAAACAATAAATTGTGGAGCGGACGGGGTGCTGCCAGAGCAGCCAAGAGCAGCCCCACTTCCACACCTGATTTGCATATTTTTAAAATTTAAACCAGATGATTATTCGACACCACTGAAGTCATTCACATGACATCGGATCTAAATATTCAGCATCTGCTCCCTGGTGTAAAACTGGAGAGCCCTATGGTGTATCCGCTGGGCAGGTAGAGCATCTTACAGGCAGGATGCTGCTGGGCTGTCACTCAGCCCCGATTGGAGGATCTGGCAGCAGCAGAGCCGGGGCAGGGGGCTGCTGAGTTGGAAACACCGATAGCCGGTGCTGGTCAGCAACGGGGAGAACAGGACCCAGAAATGAAGAGGTGTAAAGCTTCATCCTAGTAGTAAAAACCATCGGTGAAATCAGCTCCATTTCCTGAACCATTCTCCACATCAGTCCCTGCCGTGGGCTTTAGACGTGGATTTTCTCATTTAACCTCCCAACAGCCCCGTGAGAGCAGCCGCCCTGTGATGCTAATATTGCATCTAGTAGGCAGTTGCAGGAAACCGTGGTCAGGTGGCCGGAGGGTCTTGACGGAGTCACCACAGCTCAGGGGTGATGGCCCCTGAGATCCTTCTCCAGGGCAGTGTATTTCCCAGTACAATTAAATCCCTAGACCCAGACCCTCGAATGCTGGCCAGGTAGACCACCTTGTCTATACTTTTTGGGAGAATGGGCGCATTCTTTTTTCTTCATAGTCTTTATTGCGAGAACTTGGAAACTTTTGAAAAGCATACTCAATACATGTTAATAAATGTTATGAATGGGGAGAGGGAGAGGGAATGGGGGAATCCAGGGGGAAATGCACCAGGTGTGTGTGCATGTATGTGTCTATCACACTAAACCTCAATATGATGTACGGTTACAATGCACCAATAAAGCATATTGAAATAATATAAATTAAAAGAATAAACATTAGAAAACCCAGTTGAGTCTAAAAAATAGATGTTAATGCAAACTGGACAAAATTTGACATTATTAATTTGGGGAACATGTGCTTATTTATTGTATTTCTCTTCATAACTTCTTATATATTTGAAAGTTTATAATAATAAAATAGGAATAGAAGTAAACCTCTTAATGTGATATCAACCATTTAGGAAAGTCAATAGCAAACATCAATCACACTAAGTAAAACCTTAAAGCCATTTTTTTTTTTTTTGCGGTACCGGGGAATGAACGCAGGGGCGTTCTACCTCTGCGCTACACCCCTGGCCCTATTTTTTATACTTTATTTTGAAACCGGGTCTCACGAAGTTGCGGAGGGCCTCACTAAGGAGAGAGAAAGAGAGAGAGAGAGAGAGAGAGAGAGAGAGAGAGAGAGAGACAGGGAGAGAGAGCGAGAGAGCTGAGGCTGGCCGCGAACCCGGATCCTCCGGTCTCCGCCTCCCAAAGTACTGGGATTACAAGCGAGCGCCACCACGCCCGGCGAGCTGAAGCCATTTTTAAAATCAAGAACAAATGCCAGGTGGAATGGCACACACCTGTGACCCCAGCTACTGGGGAGGCTGAGGCAGGAGAACAGCCCAGACAACTGTGTAAGACTGTCTCAAAAGGGCTGGGGGTGTAGCTCAGCGATAAACAGCTAGGTTTCATCTCCAGTACCAAAAAAAAAGAAAAAAAAAATTCAAGAACAAGTACAAGAAAAGCAATATAAGGATCACCTATATATCCTTCTCCCAGATTTGACATCTACTAATGCTTTCCTTGTGTGTGTACATGCGTGCGTGCACGTGTGTGTGTGGGTGTGTGTTCCAGACTATTGGGGAATAAGTTGCAGACGCCATGAGACTCGCTCCCCAACCGCTCAGCTCACACCTCCTGTGTGATTCTAAGAATGAGCACGAGTGGAAAGTATTCTGATCTTATATTTTCTGAAGAAGGAATTGATTTTAAAATAAGTGTGGAGGATCCCGCTGCTATTGGAAAATTTTTAATCTTCTGAGCTTCTAGTTTCTCCCAAGGTCTGGTCCCAGTAATGACATTTCCCCCTCCGCCCTGCTTGCCACACCTGCCAACCCCTCCTGTTCCCAGAAACACCAGCAGCTCCAAGCAGCTGAGTCTCTTTTGTCCCCCGCTCCCCTTCCCTTCCCAGACCATCTACATCCTACTCACCTTTAAGGGCCCTGTTGATGCCACCCATCCATGCTGCCTCCCCCATTGCCCACGCCTGTGGGTAACCTTAGTCCCTCTGCTTTACTTTAATGATAGATGTTTCCCCATCTGCTTTCCCAATAGATAGCATGTTTCTTAAAGACGGAGGATGAACCATTCATCTTTGAATCCTCCCTAGCATGTGACATAGAGGTTGGCATATAGTAGGTGCTTAATAAATGCTCTTGGAATTGGATGGATCTATTTCCTGAAAATAAGTGACACATTGCAATCATGCCAGGGTTCAGATGATAGGAGCATTCCTTTTTTTTTTTTTATTACGATGAAAAGGAAAACATTCAAGCTAATTCACAGATACAAACAAAAAATCCACAGAAGTGGAAATGGTATCAGTATATTGGACAGGGGCACTTACAGACAGGGTACTTCAGTTTCTCTTAAATATCTTCATAATGAAAAGAGCTGCCGTGATCCAAAGTTCTGGAGGCCTCTGAGTACCCACAGGTAAAGTAGTTCCATTCTGTTTATCCTGGGAATTTTAAGCCATAAGAGGAAAGAACAGATGCTCTGACAAAGAAAGTCATGAGAGACATAACTACAGGAAATACCTCCTTCAGAAGAGCCTGTAATGTGAAAGGAACGTTACTGAAAGGGGGCTGTTACCAGCCAGTCGTTCAGTAGTGACATATTACTGTTCAACTAGCCAACTGCCAAAGTGGTAGAAAAAGGCCGGCGATGAGGTAGTTGAGATGAACAGAACCGGTTTAGAAGGAGAAAAACACATCATGTTTCTGAATGCAACAGCTGCATGTACGCCTAACAAGATCTTGGCTCAGATTACAGCTTCGGGGTCTGCCCTCTGCAGCGGGAATTTTGCTGGGATGACATCTCTCCAGCATGGCGATGGGGCGGCTGTTTGTCAAGCGGCTACAGCCTGTGGATTTTGGGTCAGCCTGCACGGGAACGCAGCCTTTCAGTGGCTCACTGCGGGGGAAGTTCATGTCCGGCTGTGCCAGCCTGCTGGCTCTGCCTGGCAAAACCCTCTGAGATGACCCTATTCTGTACAGCTAGGGAGCCACGGCTTGTTTTTTAAAGATATAAACAGTCTGTTCCTTCTCTAATGGGGCTTAGGGAGAAAGGACTTTCAGTCAATACCACATGAAACCTGAAAGAACTGTCATATTTCAATACAGCCTCCATGTTTGGCCTCCCGCCTTGGTGAAAATCACCTGAGGGAGAAGGCCCAGAGCCTTGTCCCACTCTGAATGGCTCGTTTACATGAGGGCAAGGGATGGATTCTCACGCGCAGACACGCGGCACTCCCCAAAGCAATGATTACAAACTTGGAGCAGTTAGATCCCCCAGATCAGCTGTCCTCTTTCCTGAGTCCCTGCTTTCCTCTCTCGGTGGGATGGGGGGCACATGGATGCAGAAGGTCAGGATTAAGATGTAGGATTAAGTGTTGTGTAGCCTGAACTCCGTGTAGAGGGGCTCCTCGGATCAGCATGCTGTCCCCGGGGAGTACAGCCCCCACTCATTGTAATCTCATTCAACCCCATTCAACCCCAGAGCCAGGTGAGGCTGGACTCACCCCCTTCATCCCAGGAGTGGGCACATGATGCACACTGGCATCCTCTAAGCCAGAGTGATTGGTTGCCAGGTGGGCACTTAGCTAGACTAGGCCAAAGGGAACGCTCTGAGCCACGGTGATTGGTTGGGAGGTGGACATGTGACAGACCAGGCCAATGGCAATTCCCTATGACTCAATAATTGGCCGGGAGGTGGACATGTGACAGACCAGGACAATGGGAACTCGTTGAGCCACAGTGATTGGCTGGGAGGTGGACATGTGACAGACCAGGCCAATAGGAACTCTCTGAGCCACAGTTATTGGTTGGGAGGTAGACATGTGACAGACTAGGCCAATAGGAACCCTGTGAGCCACAGTGATTGGTTGGGAAGTGGACATGTGACAGACCAGGCCAATAGGAACTCTCTGAGCCATAGTGATTGGTTGGGAGGTGGACATGTGACAGACCAGGACAATGGGAACACTCTATGACACAATGATTGGTCGGGAGGAGGTACATGTGGCCAGACCAGGCCATTGAGAGCCTTCCTAGAGATGTTGCCAAACCCTTTTCTTGCTCTGAGAGAGAAGCTGGATGGGACATACAGGCTGGGCCAGAGGCCATCTTGCCACTGGTGTTGAGGGAGAACTGGAAATCACCCAAGATGAGGCCAAGTCAAAGAGAAAATGATGAAGGCTCCATGACATGGTTTATTCCATGATTTTGCCCTTGCACTTTCCCATGACACGACCCAGTAAACACGGAGGCTCCAGGGCAGGGTCGGCTCCTTGCCTTTTCCAGGGTCTGGGGCTGCAGGTGTCCCTTGGCTATGGCTGCATCGCCCCAGCCTCCGCCTCCATCTTCCCATCGACTTCCTCTCTGAGCATCTGTGTCAAGCCTGTCCCGCTCCCCTCTTATGAGGATCCACATGATGGCGTTTAGGGTCTACCAGAACCAGCCAGGAGAAGCTCCTCCTCTGGAGATCCTTAAATTCATTGCATATTTGTGATATAAGGTAATGTCCCCCCCCCCTTTGTGCCATATAAGGTAATATCCACAGGCCGTGGAGATTTAACATGGCTATCTTTCGGGGGGCTTTCAACCTCCCATAGGACCCTTCCTAGGACAGAAGAAAAGGGGCTTGAGGATCCGGGTGGGAATTGCAGGTCCCCGGCACAGAGGAACCCAGCAGGCTACGGGGAAGTAGGTATTCAGACCCAGCCTTCAAAACCTTGGGACCCCGGAGGCACGAGGCTGCCAAGTCTTACCTGTGTCTTACGGCTCAAGGGTCTGTGTCCACCTCCTGCCCTCAGTCCACCCCATGGCTAGCAGAAAACATTAATGGGTGAGAAGCTCACCCAAATGCTGTTCTATGCTTTTTTGTATTTGCTAGAAAATATCATTTTAAGACCATCATAATTTATATTAACAATGTAATATACAATGACTTTACATTGTTAATACAAAAACACAATTGACAATCACCATTAATGTATCAAAAATTGTCAGACCTATTATTGTCAGATTTGATGCATGTCAGATTACATCTTGTGGCAGCCTGGAAAACTAGCAACAGTTCTCCCAGGCTGACAAATACTACTGGCCTTGTCTCAAAGACAAAAAAGGAGATGTTGGGAGGCTTGTTGGTCATCAGCTTTGAGGTCACCTCGTCCAGCTTGGGAGGGGCACAGACTGCCCACCCAAGTGGAGATTTCTGCATGCAGACAAATCTCCAAGGACCATGCGACTGATAAGCAAAGACCCTGACAACATCCTTGTTCACCCTTTCCTTCCCTGATTCACCTGTGACTACCTTGATGTTTTCCCCTGACTCACCCCATGACTGCTTTGCTATCTCCTATGATTAATTATTCTTACAATGTTTTGGCTATAACTCTCAATAAAAGTGGGACACTGATGGAAGGAAGGAGTCTTCCTCCCTGGCCTCTCCCTGGCCTCTTCAGATCTTGTCATGTTGAAAAAAAAAGAAAACATCATTTTAACTCTAAGAGGGAAACAGTCACATTGATGTTTTCTGGTGGCAAAGCCATTGGCACGGACCTGCAGCAGGCAGAGAGAGGGCTGAGATGAGGAGCAGGAGCTCTGCCAGGCACCCCGGGAGCCGTGGAGCCCAGCTCTCCTCTTTAAGAAGCCATGAAGAGCGTCATCCAAAAGCAAGATATGGGGGAACCTCATTAATTCAGATATTTCTATTCTCAATTTGTGACCACTTGAATTTTATCTGGGTAATGAAAAATTTGCAAAGCAAATTAAGAATGTAAATAAGATTAGAGAGGGGATGTTTAAGCTCCTCCAGAGAACAAAGTGTTTCCATACATATTCATTAACAGGCAGAATTGATAGGCTAATTAAAATATCTTCTCATTATTAAAGTCGCCTCTTGCACATTAACCTGATAAAATAAGTTCACTCAAAAATAAGTAAATTTTATTTTCCTTAAAATAGTAACACTGGGATAAACTGAGGTTTCTCTGATCATTTGGTGCTCAGGATCAATTTTCGAATCACAAGTAATTTCTCTTTAATATTTTCAACATGTTTATTTGAGCCATTTTGTATCAAGGTGTTTGGGGTTTTAAGTCAGCTTCATGGCCAGTTGATGGGCATTTGGATTAGTGTGGGATTAGTATGAATAAAAGTGGGTGTGACTATTCCAGTAAAAGCCTTCAGGTGGTCTTATCTTTTAGTTTCTCTTAGGTAAATAAATACCTAATAATGGAATGTTCGGATCATAGGAGAAGTGTCGGTCTGGTTTATAAAAACAGTCAAATTCTTTTCCAAAGTGTTGGTTCCATTTTGCATTCCTACCAGCAAAGCTCAGAAGTCCCAGTGGTTCCACATCCTCTCGACAGTGTGTAATTTCATGCTTTCGTTATTACCTTAAAGATGTAGTCCAAATTAGATATTTTTTAAATAGTTGGTGCTGTGTTGGTGCTATTTAATAACTTTTTGTCAAACCAAAGGTCACTAAGAATTCCTTAAAGTGTTTTATAATTTACAGTACATTTATGTCTATTTTTGTTAGCTTGCTGCCATATGATATAAGAACCTTTTCATTTTTTGGCAAATTGTTATGTGATGGTTCTAGCACTATCTGTTGAAATATTGTCTTTTCTATTGTTGAATGCATTGGTAACTTTTGTGTGTATTTACTTCTGAGCTCTCTGTTCTGTTCCTTTGATTGATTTGTCTGCCTGGGCTTTGCCAATACCACACCGTCTCAATTACTATAGCTTTATAAAGAGTCTTGTATCAGGTATAGTAAGACCTCCAATTTTATTCTTTTTTAAAAAACATGTTTGGAATATTCTTGGAATCCTCTCGTCCACTTAACAAAAAAAGAAAAAACAAATAAAATAGGCTTGAGTCGGGTGTGATGGTGCATGCTTGTAATCCCAATACTTGGGAGGCTGAGACAGGAGGATCGCAGGTTCGCAGCTAGCCTCAGCTACTTAGTGAGGCCCTCAGCAACTTAGTGAGACCCTGTTTCAAAATAAAGAATAAAAAATAGGGCTGGGGGTGTAGTTCGTGTAGTTCGGAGGTAGATTGTCCCTGAGTTCCATTCCTAGTTCAGCAAAAAATAAAACAAGGCTCATTTCGATTTTAGTTGGTAGCGTACTGTGCCTGTAGACCCTTCTGAGGATAACTGACGTCATAGGGATATTGAGTGTCCTCGTCCGTGAGCAGGTGTGACCTCCCCATTTACTTAGGTCTGCTTTGATTTCTCTCACCGGTGTCTTAGGGGTTTCACGTATGGATTCTTCATATATTTTGTTATGTTTATCCTGAACATATCCTATACTTACACTATTATAAATGATGTTGTATTTCAATTTAAATTTCTGATTCTTCAATGTTAACATACAAAAATACAGTTGATTTTGTATATCGACCTGCAACTTGCTAGTCTGATTAGTTCTAGTGGTGTTTTGTAGATCCTTTAGGATGTTCTTCTAAGAAAATCACATTTTCTATAAATTTTCTGTAAAGAGAGCTCCATTTCTTCCTCCCAATCTGTAAGACAGTATTACTTGCTTGTTTGTGGTTTATTTTTGTCTTGTTGACCTGGCTTACACAGCAGTATAGATGATATGAGAGTGGACATCCTTGCTTGCTTGCTGATCTTAGGGGCAAAAATATCAGCTTGAAGTTTTATGTTAGCAATGGAGTTTTCATAGATGTCCGTTATCAGATAAAGCTCCCTTATATTTCTAGTTTAATACATTTTTTAAAAATCATAAATAGATGCTGTTTTTTCAAATGTGTTTTCTGCTTCTATTGAAACTATGATATGATTTTATTTTTCATCTGTTAATGTAATAAATTTTATTAGTATTTGAATATCAAACAAATTTTGCAATTTTAAGTTAGACCAAATTTGGTCATGATGTAGTATTCTTCTAGTGTATTGCTGCATTCAATTTGACACTATTGTGTGTGTGTGTGTGTGTCTATAAAGAAGTGTGGTTCGATGGTTTTACCCCCTTGGAAACATTAGTCTTGTTTGGATATGAGAATGAGTCTGGCCTCATAAAATCAGTTAGAAATCTTTGCTTTTTCATTTCTTCCTTAAATGCTTGGTAGAATTCACTGGTGATGCCATCTTAGCCTGGAGATATGTGAGCTAATCTAATTTTTCTTGAAAAGAGCTTTAGTAGTTTATATCTTTAAAGAAAAGAATTTTTTTCTGATTCCATCTAAGCTGTTAAGTTTATTGGCGTGAAGTGGTTCATAATATTCTCATACTATGTTTTTAATGTCTACAAGATCTATAGTAGCGTCCTTTCTTTCATTCCTGATATTGGAAATTCATGTCTTCTGCATTTTCCCCCCTATGCTCACTCTGCCTAGACTTTCATTGATCTTTTTAAACAACTAGCTTATTTTTTCTATGTCATTGATTTCTGCTCTTATATTTATTATGTCCTTTTTAATCTATAGGATTTTAAGTTGGAATATTGTACTACTGCTTTGAAGTCATCCCTCCTTTCTAATATTTTGGGTTCGGTGTTCTGTAATTTTCAGTTAAATCAAGTTGGTTGATAGTGTTTATCAGATTTTCCATATTCTACTGATTTTTAAAAATCTACTCATTCTATCAGCGATTGAGAGGATATTTTGGGGTTGTCCAGCTACCAATGTGCCTTTCTCTACTTTCTTTGGCTCTACTAGTTTTCATTTTTAGTAGTTTAAACCTTTACTATTAGGTTGACACACCATTCTCCTTATTATGCCTTCTCGATGAAGTAACCCAAGTAACCCAAGTAACCAATACTTCATTGAAGTGCTTCTATTTAAGGCAAGCCACAAAAGAATCAAATTGATTTCATATAACTTAACTGCATCCCAAAATAAAGCCCCAGAATACTTAAAAGGAATACAACACAACTCAGCACCCAACAATGTAAAATTTACAATGACTGGCATCCAAGCAAAAATTACCATACACTCCAAGAAGAAAGAAAATGCCATCCATAAACAGGGGAAAAAAAATCTATAAATAGTAACAGCCACAGAAGATGTTAGAGACGTTAAACATCTATTATATACATTCTCCATTCATTCAAGAAGGTAGAAGGAACCACAACATGATATGAAGAACAGAAAATACAAAAAAAAAACACGAACTAAACTTCAGAGATTAAAAATCTGAAATTGAAAAATACATGGAAAGAGTTTATCCATGGAGTAGGCAGTGGAGAAGAAAAGGTTAGAATGAATTTGAAGATTACATGAGAAACCTGACTCCAACATCCACAAGCCACCTTTTACCTGTTCAGCCCCAGCATACCTGTGCAGAGGTATGACGCGCTGCTCGTCTGCCTCCTGGGCCCTAGAAAACGTCTTTGTCAACTGGAGCACAACACTCATGCACAGCTTCATTTGCCTTTACTCTTGCAGATTACACTCATTTCCAGAGTCAAGTCTGCAACTTTTTTTTCAGTGAGATTGTTTCATATATTTGAAATAGAGTTGGGTCTCTGTTATATTCTACTTCTATCCCGGGATCTCCTGATCTCTGAACTGATATCTTTCAAATGTTCATACATTAATGTTCATCCTGTGCTATGAAGTCCTATGGTTTTTGACAAATGCATTATGTCATGACAAATACCTTACAGTATCAAACAGAGTAGCTTCACTGTCCCAAAAGTCCCTTGTGTTCCTTCCGTTCAGCTCCACCACCTCCCTACTGAATCCCTGGCGATCACTGATCTTTTTATTACTGCTATCTTTTGCTTTTGTCAGAGAGTGCATTTCAAGAGTCATCGATGTCTTTCTGTGGTTTATGATCTCATTTATTTTTATTTCTCCATAGTGTTTTTTAAAAGTCCAAGTATTCATTCATTTCTGAGGACTAGAATAGATAAATGTATTATGTGTGGAAAACCACACACAGTATCTTCTTAGCTCAAAAACACAGGCCAGAACACTGAGAGCTGTTCCAGGGTCTCCATTCTTTCTCATGTTCAGTCCACCCATTCCCGTGGATTTCCTTTCCAACATACCTCTGATGCATGGATGTCCCTCCATGTCTACTCCCATCTTCCTATCCAAGGAGCCACTGTCTCAGCTCAGCTACTTTCACAGATTAGTAAGTACCCCTCTTCTTCCTCCCCTCCAGTCAGGTCTCCAGGCAACAGAGACATAAATTGGATGATATTTCAGCCTTGCTCAACATTCGCCCAGGTCTACCTAATTGCTTGGAATACAATTCAAACAACCCAACATAGTTTCAGGACCTCTCAAACCTGTCATCCCGTCCACACTCAAAGCTCCAGTGCCACCTTTCTCCTCTTGATCATGAGCTCCAGATACACTGAATTTCTGACTCCTAGAGATGCTCCTCTGCCCCTACAGCCCTGCCATGCAAGCCTCTCTTGCAGACACACTCATTCCCAGCTCTTTGTGTGGCTGACTTTTTGTCCTTTGTGTTACTGGGGATTGAAGCCAGGGGTGTTCTACCACTGAGCTACACCCCAAGGCCTTTTAATATTTTATTTTTATTATTTTTGTTTTGTTTTTGGAATAGGGTCTTGCTAAGTTACCACACACTGGCCTCGAACCTGCGATCCTCCTGTCTCAGCCTCCCAAGTACTGGGATTACAGATGTGCACCACCACGACCGGTTTGACTTTTCATCAACTGGGAGATGATCTGTATTTGCAGTGGGCTCCTTCAGAAGTTCTCTAAATTGGTTATTTCAACTGAAAGACACATCACGTGGACAGGAAGGGAGCAGCCCTAAGAATTAGAAGTGTATCCAATAAGGAAAACAGAATACTTGGAACAGAATCATGATGAAAGGCAAGTATACATGGAGAAATAGATCTTCCACTAAAAATACTCCCAATAACTAGGGCAAGGGGGATCTCCATGATTCAGAGGAAAATTAGCATCCTGAAAGATGAAACAGAAAACTCACTTCAGAGGAAACAGATAATTCAATGTTAGACAAAAATGAAAAACCTCTAATTACTAATATAATGATGGTCTGGGAGAAAGCAACACTTTTTAAAAATATACTTTTACTGGTGCATTGTAATCACACATCTTAATAAGGTTCCGAGTGATAGGAACATACATGGTGAGCTTCTCCCCAGCTCCCTTCCCACTCTCCCCCCTTCTCTGTACATGATTCTGAGATTGGCATTGATAACTTTGTATATATATATAACAAAATTTGAAGCATTTCCTTCATCAAGTTTCCCTTCCTCCTCCCCCACTCCCTCTCCTGGACCCCTCCATCTCTCCACTGGGGTTTCTCTTCCTTTATATATAGTCCTTCTTGTATCCTGATTTCTCTCTAGCTTCCACATATGAGAGAAAATGTATGACCTTCACTTTCTGTGACTGGCTGATCTCACCTAGCATAGTAGTCTCTAGTTCCATCCATTTTCCTGCGAATGACGTAATTTGTTCTTCTTTATGGCTGAGTAGAATCCCATAGTGTGTCTATCCCACAATTTTGCAATCCATACATTTTATAAATCGCTAGTACCATGCTAAGGATAAAGATCAGCTGGTCAATCCTGATGAGGTGACCATAGGAGTGGGGTGTGGGTTGCACCCCTAGACAACTCAGGAACAGTAGGTTAGTGATAGGGCTTACCTCCTGAAATGATTCTGAAAGACCATGTGCCGTTTTTGTACATTGTAAGTGGCTTTGTAAAACTTTAATTCTGTTTAAAGACTAGAAAATAACTTCGTGCATATTGCATATACTAGCACTAAAAGTGTGCACATTTAAATGTATCCAAAGGAATCAAAATAATACCATGATGGAAACTGAATATGTATATCATCATTGACTCAAAGAATAAATGGGTAGGCTCTACTCTTTTTTTTTTTTTTTGCGGTACTGGGAATTGAACCCAGGGGCATTCTACCTCTGAGCTACACCCCCGGCCCTATTTTTTATCCTTTATTTTGAAACCGGGTCTCACGAAGTTGCAGAAGCCTCACTAATTAGCTGAGGCTGGCCGCGAACCCGGATCCTCTGGTCTCAGCCTCCCAAGTACTGGGATTACAAGTGTGTACCACCATACCCGGCCTGCTCTACTCTTAAATTAGAAATTTTATCACTTTCTTTTTCCCTTGAATTACTATTACTTTTATTGAAATATAATTTTATGAATGACTTTATTCACCTCCTCTTTTCCTTATGGTAAAAGAAAGTATTTCAATTGAAACGTTTAAATCTTTTAAATTTTCAGAAACTGTGGGTTCTGAAATTCTCTTATAGTTTGAGGTATAATTGCAAACAGCATTAGTGTATATACTATCAAAAACATAAACATAGCCAGGCGTGGTGGTGCATGCTTGTAATCCCAGTACTTGGGAGGCTGAGACTGGAGGATCCGGGTTCGCGGCCAGCCTCAGCTACTTACTGAGGCCCTCCGCAACTTAGTGAGACCCTGTTTCAAGATAAAGAATAAAAAATAGGGCTGGGGGTGTAGCTTGGAGGTAGAATGCCCCTGGGTTCAATCCCCAGTACCACAAAAAAACATAAACATTTTACAAATTAATTTTGAACTTGATATCAGTAATTATTCAAGATAAAAACATGATTTAATGGAAATGTGTATCACTGAGATGAATGCAGCTTTCTCAAATTACTTCATGCATGTGCACAAATAGGACTCATTACTGGAATGAGACAGAAATTACATTAAGGCTATTCCTGGGCTTTATTTTTATGTTCATAGGCCCTGAGGAATGCTCACGTAAATGAGTAGATACTAATACTAAATAGAAGTTAGTGAGTGGTAGTAATTAGTTTATATGCCACAAATCACAATGGATTATAGTGCAAATCTAATCACCATTTAGCTATCAACTACATTAGATCTTCTGACAGTTTAATTGAAAACAAAAATCATTGGTGACCATCTGATTTGCAAGAAAGATTTGCTACTTTCCCCAAACTTGGTGAAAATCATAAAAATATGCAATGGTTTTAGTGTGTGTATGTTTGTGCTACTGGTTGGACCCAGGGGCTCTCCACCTCCAAGCTACAACCCCAGCCCTTTTTTTTTTTTTTTTTTTT
>PVJS01001168.1:77116-103959 GCA_004027185.1 Glis glis | reverse complement strand
AAAAAAAAAAAAAAAAAAAAAGAATGTCTAGGGGGGGAACGAAGGCATATGAAATCAGACTGTTAAAAATAGCCATTTACTTTTTAAAAAGATCATTTTTAAATCTTTGGCAGCTCAAAATATGTTTCATCACCAAGCTGAAAAACATAACATTATTACATTTGGGAATCCTGAGATGAAATCAAACAGACATGTTTTGTAAATAGTATATATAATCAGTCAATAGAGTTACTGAGTGGCCAATATCTAGAGTACTGTATTGACATTCACAGATATTCATAGTTATTTATTTCTAGTTATAAGCAAATAATTACTAACTTTGAATAAATAAGCACGTTTACTACTGCTGTAGATAGAGTTTTATGTACAAGAATTAGAAATACAGATAAATCACTAAATAATCACATTTTGTTTGGTTTAAAAGATGCTCACTGCCCTCTATCCTGATAGCTTGCCGCACTGATTGAAGGTATAGAAAAGATGTCGTACAGGTCCGTATGCCATAGCTGTGCTTTATTAAATTGACCTCATGACCTGCAACAATTCCTGCTTCTCCCCAGTGCTGAAAGACACTTGTTAACAAGCATTTACTGAGCTAAAGTCAATGTGTTAAATGTTGGGCATGGCACGATAAATAAGACAACTCAGACTTTCAAGGAGTCCCCATTCTAAGACATTTCCTATCAAAATGTCATCGTTAGATTACCTGTGTGACAGTCATCAGGGGTGAGTGCTTAGGGTCCAGGTTCCTGTGCCACTGTCTTAAAAGTACTAAATTCTGGCAATGCCCATTTAAAAATAATATATTGCATATTTCTTAGGCACTAAAAGGCTTACTTAGAATATTGCAGATTAATATACCCTTTAGCAGAAATGCATTTTTAAAGTATTATGGCAATAAGCATGCTCAGGGAATTATAAGCATGGATATGGAAACTTTGTGAACCTAAAGGAGTGAGGAGGCCTCCTGGGTGAAAGACCATCAAAAGCTGACCTTGGCAGGAGGCACCAGCTGAAACAAGTGCTATGTGGAATGGGAAGCATTCTCAAGGTTTTCCAACAGCAGGAGATGCATGAACCTAGGAAGAGGGGTTAGAAAGAAACTAGTCCTTCCGTCCTTCCCTTATCCAAGATTTTGTTTTCTGCAGTTTCAAATATCTGTGATCAACCATTGTCCAAAAATATTAAGTGGAAAATTACAGAAGTAAGCAATTTGTGAATTTTGAGTTTTGCTCTTTTCTGAGAAATGTGTTGAAATCTTGCACTGTCTACTTTATCCCACCTGTGACTCAGTTAGTAGCTGTCTCTGTTATTGGGTCTGCTGTAGTGGGATCTCAGGACTTGTGTTCAAGGAGCACTTACTATACTTAATAATGACCTCAAAACAAAATATCACACAAAGGAGGCAACAGGTCTTGAAATATGGTAGGACAGACTTCCACTGGTACTGTGTGGGGATGCTTCATATCATAAAGGAAAAAGCAATATATATATATATATATATATATATATATATAGTTTTTATGCAATATAAAATATATTTTGTAATATATATATATATATATATATATATATATATATATGGCTTATATGTAGGGTTTAGCATTCTCCACAGTTGAAATGTATCATCCATAGCAGAGGACAAGTGATATGTAGATATAACCAATAAATTAATTTAGGTGGAGAATAAAGGACACAAAAAAGAATATCAAGATGATTAGATATCAGATCATCAAGAGTCTTAGATATTATGTTAAGGAAACTGAATTGTATTTTGTGTTTCAGTGGTTTTGATATCAAAATGCAAATAATATTCATTATTTAAAAAAGAAAACAAATCCAGAGAGGGAGGCAGTGCAGTATTTTTGACACTCATGCTCTTCTCTTCCAGCCATTACTTGCCGTGGGGAAGTGTGGCATAGAACTGCCAGATTGTCCATTCTTCGAAAGTTGCCAAGCCAGTGGTGTATTCATTTGAAATTAACCTCAGCTCTAAATTACAGGGCATCCTAAAATAATAGGGTTTAAGAAAGAATGAAAATGTTTATTTCTCACAAATTAGTCTGGGAGAAGGCAGTTCTAGGCTAAAATGTCAGCTCTGTTCCACTAAAGCTATAGGGAGGCAGATTCTGTCTAGCCCACGCCTCCACAGTCTCTGGGATGTACGTCTGTTGTCATGCATCAATATGTCCAGGCAGCAGAGGAACTGGCCAATTAAAGGAGAAGAAAGTTTTGTTATTTAGGTAAGGTTACTTGACAAGGTCATAGGATTCTGCTCTTCATGTAACAGACCTAAATGCAAGGAAGACTATGAAATGGGTTTTTTATTATGGGTTGCCATTGCTCATTAGACATTTTATTATGAATAACATGCAGAATTTATATGGAGGACTAGAAGCATTCTATATAACATTCAATGATATATTCAGTACTAATTATCTATCTATTTCTATGCATGATAAATAGTATTATTCTAGGAAACAAAACAATGAGTCATATATACCTTTAAGCTACCAGTCCATTTATGGAAGTCACTGGTTTTGGGAGTGATTGGATATTATTTAGAAATAGGGTAAACTGTTCAATATGTAAAGAAGTGATGCTTTCATAAGTTATTTAGGTAACAAATTGTTTAGATTTGATGGCTAGGTTGTAGAATCAAGGAAGAGAGAGAATTAAAGTGCTACCAGGTTACCAGTTTGATTTAGTTGGCAGATTCCTATGACATCAATTTTGTTTTTGCCATATGCACGCACGCACACATGTACCCACACACCCACGCACGCACACATGGAAGCACGTGTGCACACACATACACAATGGATTGTTTGTGAATTTGTACATATGAAGTAATGACTCTGCTTTGGAATTCTATAGGCATTTTCATATCAAGATGATGTAAAAAGAGAGGTTTGGATTGTAAGTAAAAGATTTAGGAATTACATAATATTACAAATAAAGTTATCATTATAAAAATCATTTCAACTGCACAGAACTAGGTGTAAATTGAAAAGCGTGACTGTTGGACAGAATACTGGCAAAAAAGTTATTTAAGAACAGAGGAATATATGATTCTATTAATGTCAACATAATATGTGATGAGACTGGAGTATGGGCAAAATAGCAACAACAATAATAAACTATCAGATATTTAAAAAAAAGAACAGAGGAAAGAGGTGCAAGACAGGCTCATTAGTGTAAATAGGTGAGCAATGAAAGAAGTCTGAATACTTGTGTAGCAGATGTTCTGTAGATAAGTGTATATTGTACTTGTTAAATTGCAGTATGCCAATTTAGTGAAAAGAGTTTTCTTGTGAAAGTAGCCAGATACCAGTATGCTGGTAAGTGATTTGGAGAGGTAAATAATGGATATAATTGATTATTATAAATTATTTTGTGTGAAAATTGGATAAGAAAGTATTGGGCACAGAGTAAAGTAAGATTAGAGGGAAAATGTATGTATGCCATTTGGGATAAATAAAGGTATATTATTAAATTAGAAAAAAACTGTAACAGGGATATTTTGGAGGTACCTAAGTTGGTTGTGATGACTAATTGACCAAGGTCTAAGGAAAAACGATAATGGATAATGGATTACTCTTCAAAGGAAGAGAGGGTATGAGTGGTGTGGATTTTTATAAGCTTTAGTTTGGGGAATTCATATTCGGCACTAATACAATGTACATAGTTAACTTGATTTCTGTGAAGAGAGGTGGAAAGTGCAGATAGAAGGAATTCAAAGAGACCTGAGACCCCAGCTGAGTGAGCAATTATTTTAATTCCATAAATGGTGCCAATCAGCAGAGAAAGTATGTGTGTGAGCATGTGTGCGCGTGTGTGTTAAGCTTTGTTTAGGTAATTGGAAGAAAAGACACGTGATACTGACCCAGATATAATTTTGCCAGACTGATGTGGTGGAAGCATAGTGATGTAAGCACTTTAAATGATTACTAGTAGAGAATAATTTAGTGGATAAATAACTGGTTCCAAATCACAGAGGAGATGAAGAGTTCTATAGAGAGGAGCATGTTTGAACGATGAAGACAATAATTGTCTCCTCCAAGAATGTGAAGAACAAAATTTGCAGAAATAAGCTTTAAAAAAATTAAAGGAAGTTGAAGTTAAAATTGGAGAGGCTATTCATTAGATTTCTGAGCTGGAGTACTCCCTGGTACTAGAAATAACTGGTTGAACAGAAATAAAGATGAAAGTCTTAGTTGATATATTCTCCAGATATTTCAAAGGTAATTTGTTAGTTGTTGGTTGGATATATCCCATTACTTTATAAAACACATTATGCATACCATATAGATCAAGTTTGATTTTGGCATATAGGCCTGGGAGTTAAAATGGACTATTTATTTCTGTCATTTATCTGATTGTTAAGTCCTGATTGGATATCTATCATTTCTCTATTTTTTTCTCTATTTTTCTTATATCAATTGGGATTGAAAGACTTAATATACATCTCTTGGTTTTAATTACCCTAATGGTAAAATAAAAATAACAAAGCTAATTGTCCTCTTAAAGATTTCGTTAATGAGTAAGGAAAAAATTAAATTTCCTTTTCAGATAGCTGTGGCATTTCACAGAGAACATTATGAGCAGAAAGAAAAAGAGAAGTCTAATCTTCCTTGCCCAACTGTAGATCATTGAATAAATTTCTTTATATAACCACTCTAATTTGATGGATTAGTGTGAAGGCTATTAGACAATCATTAAGACACACAAAAGGAGTAATTGTAAATTTTGGTATTGGCTTCATTTAGAGATCATAGTGTTTTTTTTTTAATTTCCTTGTCATCTAAAATCTGAAGGAAATTTGAGAGGAATTAGAAATAGTTCTTCAACAGCAGTTGGCAAATCTTCTAAATAAAGGGGGCAATATTAAATTCCTTTATTATTTTTAAAGAAGTCATTTCAATTCTAAAGATAAGTATACTGATAGTATTTCTCATAATAGTTCTCAAGAAATTTGGTATATTGCCTGCACACTTAAAAAACAGCTGTATCCATTTCAAGATGAAGGCAGCCTAATTTATTATACTTGTAAGCAAGAAAGGAATATCATAAAAACAAAATCCAAAGATCTTTCCAAAGCATGTGAAAGGAGTAAATGTCTTATCCTACCAAATATTTTTTTTAAAAAACACTGTTTATTAGCCAATTTTAGGGATTTATTTTATGATGAGTTGGTTCTGATAAAATTGTGAAAAACTAAAACTATGATTGACATAAGGAATTTTAGTTCATGAGGTAAATTTAAACAAAGGAATGCAAAGGGAAAAAAAACACCAAATAGGCCATGTTCTGAAGATATTTGGGTCCTAATCATAAAAAATCATCATGATCATGATTTTAAATCCAAATGTTTTATAAGGAACAAATACATAAATTTTAAAATCATGATTTTAATCCAAATGTTTAAAAAATATAAACAAGACCATGGCAATTATATGTTTTTAAATATTTTTAGGTATTTTTCTAAGACACTATTTCAATACTGAAAAAATAAAAAGATATACTTGTTTGCATTTTCTTCTTCATCAACAATTATTTTCCTAGATCATCTTGGAATTTTTTTTATGTTGCTCAGCATTTTGTGGAATGAATTGTACTTATTTATAAACTACAATTTATAACAAATAGAAATTTGCCTAATAATTATTACATTGTTTTGCAGGATTCAATCATAATTATAGATTCGGAAGATATTTTTTTTTTGCGGTATCGGGGATTGAACCCAGGGGCATTCTACCTCCGCGCCCTCCGCACTACACTCCCGGCCCTATGTTTTTTATGCTTTATTTTGAAACCGGGTCTCACGAAGTTGCGGAGGGCCTCACTAGGTAGAGAGAGAGAGAGAGAGAGAGAGAGAGAGAGAGAGAGAGCTGAGGCTGGCTGTGAACCCGGATCCTCCGGTCTCCGCCTCCCAAAGTACTGGGATTATAAGCATGCATCACCACGCCTGGCTTCGGAAGAGATTTTAGAGGTTGGCCCGAACCAACTTCTTTACCTTTAGAATTTAAACTGAGAAATTGTTTATAAACCACATAAAACAAGTGATTCTTTCCTAGTTACTAGTTTGAAATTATTACTATTGCCAGAATATGTTTCTCTGAAATGTAGGTGAAAAAAGATGAGGGGGTTGGAGGGATAAACATAGGAGAACATTTAATTGTCTTACTGTGTCCACATTGTTATTTGTAGTTCAGGTGATTTATTGGTTTAGCTAAAAAAAAATACACCCCAAAAAACTTGGTATGCATTACATGTACTAAGGTTACAGGATGAGTTTGCTGCTTAGTCCAACAAAGAAAGCCTTCAGTCATATTTAAAAGGTCTTAAAAATGAAAGATGCAGTAGGTACAATTACTCCTTTTTGGAAGGTAGGAGAAAATAGGGCAGTGGCTGCAATTAGAGTTCCAGTTCTTGGGAGGAGTGGGTTGCATTGGTTAATGGCCATAGTTTATTGTGCCTTTTACTCTGGGAGCTTATAGACCTTGGTCTCACCCTCCATTTCACATCCTTTTGGACCTCAGGAAAAAAATACTGGTGCTTTACAAGTTGAGAATTTGCATTCTTGTTGTATGGCAGGTGGAAAAAGATCAGGAGTAGAGAAAGTCCATCTTCCTAACGTGGCAGAAAAATTCTTTACAAATGTTACTATTCTAATTTAATTTCTCCTAAGCAGTAATTGCTTAATTGACATATTTCAAGTGGGCCAGCTATTTTTAAGGTGTTTGGTAGCAGATAAAACATCATAACAATAAAATACAAAGATACACAGAACTAAAAGTGCTGATCAGTGGCCATCACATTACTAGTATAGACCTATATAGAAGTTACATTAAGGGCTTTTATGAAATTTTATGAGAGGAACTAAATCTCTACCATTTATCAAGTTTATTGATTCTTTGGGAAAATATGCTTTGTGTACTAAACAATCAATATGAATTTATAAGTCATTTTTTGAAACAGTGCTTATATGCAAGTTAGGTTTTTTGTGTTTTGTTTTGTTTTGTTTTGTTTTGTGGTACTGGGGATTGAAACCACATCCCCAGAACTTTTTTTCTTGTTTTGAAACAGGAACTTGCTAGGTTGTTGAGATTCTTGCTATGTTGCTGAGGCTGGTCTCAAACCTGTGAGCCTGTCTCAGATTCCCAAGTACTGGGATTACAAGCTTGTGCCACCACAACCGGCTTACCCATTATTTATGATACATAACATTCCATCAAATAAAATTCTATGATTTCATATATATATATCTTAGTAATTACATGTGATTGTATAATTTCTAAATGTTTCCCAGAGCCAATCAACTAATTTCCTCATCTTTAGCTGTGTTGGAGTTTTTTTGCTATTGGAGAAGGTGGTAGGGATAGTGGTGGTGAACTTCATTTTTTAATGTGATATTAATTGACCTGGATTTCGGATTTCATTGATTCATCAAATATTTTATGAAATCTTAAGATATAACTGGAATGGAATTTCAGTACTTGTGTGTACTTATCTATGAATTTTCTCCTTGCAAACTTTAAACCATCAGAATAATTCCTGTTTTAAGGCTGACAGAATGGGAAAAGATAAGTCATGTTCTTCATAGTAAGAGGTATCTAGAACAGCAGCCCTCCCAAGTCTCAAGGGAATAGTAGTCAGCAGCCAGCTCTCCTTGAGAACTATTCTACTCTTACATTTTCCTCTACTTGGTTGTAACAATTTTCCAAGCTCCCTTGATATTTTTTTAAGGAAATAGAACTTTTATAATAATGACATTGTTCATATCCTTCAATGATAGTTATATCATTTGCAAAATTGGCAGTTACTTCAATACCTCAAGATAATGCTTGATTCATAAATGTTACTCTAAAGACAGTCAGTTATCTTTTCCTATATACTTTCTTTAGAATCCCAAAATTAAAGACCTGTTCCAAGTTGGTAATCTATATTGTGTGTGGGAATTCTTAGCTGTATTCTCTAAGGGCTTTGTTCCTGATAAAGCATGTTGGCAATGTGCTCTTTAAGCGTCAGTATCTACTTCCTTCATATTCCTCCTTTCTCTTTCATAGGGAAATCTAATGGCTTTCCTACAGTCAACCAGTATTGACTTTACCATGAATGGTTACCATTATTAAATACATTACAGGTTAATTTATAGTATTCTTGGATTAATTGGTATTTGGCCATATTCAATTATTTAATTAAATTATTTATTGTTCCTATATTAACAAAAAAGAGCAAAATGCATTTTTAGTCATCCTATGAGACTTTATTTTTTTAAATTAATTTATTTTTTGTGGTACTGGAGATGGAACCCAGGGGAATTCTACCTCCGAGCTATACCCCCACCCCTATTTTGTTCTTTATTTTGAAACAGGGTCTCACTACGTTGTGGAGGGCCTCACAAATTGCTGAGGCTGTCCTCAAACCTTCAATCCTCCTGTCTCAGCCTCCCAAGTACTGGGATTACAAGCATGCACCACCACGCCTGGCATATGAGACGTTAGAGATAGTGACTTTTTCAGTACTTCCCACTGACACCTATCAGGTGGCACAAAATGTTTCAGCTAGTAGAAGTGCACCTGATAAAACTTATTTTCATATTACAATAGACATTTCTATTTCTCCCGAATCTGTCAAGAGAAAAAATCCAGACATTCAGCTTAATTTATTCACTAATAAGGTTAAATTAGCATCTGTTTTGCATACAAGTCAAGGAGTCGTAAATTTAGATTAAACTTAAAAACTAAAATGACATATGTAGCAACAGTTTGTCATAGTCACAAAGACTGAATGCCTAGGTAATATTAGCACAGAGAAGATATAACAGTGTTTATATATTTTAAAACAACCTGACCTACTTTCATTTTCCCTAGAATATGTTAGGTAGAGGAGTGACAAGAATCCCGACATCTAGAGAATTTTCCACTAGTATTGGAAATCATTAGTACTATCCTTATCTGGAAAATGTACTTTATTGATTCTGTATTTTGTGGAATTATTTCCTTTATCCCAAAAGGACATAAACATTTTAAAATTCCAATGACATTGTTAGTCATTTTCTAAATGGATTTAACATATGAACAATTCAAATGAGTGTAAACCAAAGTAAATTTTAAAGAAAAAATGGAAACAAAAAGTATTATTCTAAATATTAATGATTTATGATATACATTTCTAGAGATGTACATATGTTATATACATATGAATATATAACATATGTTTTTATACCATACATATATAATATATACCTATTTAGAAATGTGTATTATAAATCATATGTATTATATGTTATGTGTTGTGTATAGCATATATATAACACATATATACATTCATATATACACACATACACATACATATGTATGAAAAGATGTAGTTATGTTTTCACAGGTGCTTTCAGTCTTGATAGTCTAATCATTGCTTGCTACTGAACTGAAAAACAGTGAATCTAAAAACTCATAAATGATACTTATTTTTTTTTTTTTTGCGGTACCGGGGATTGAACCCAGGGGTGTTCTACCTCCACGCTACACCCCCGGCCCTATTTTTTATGCTTTATTTTGAAACCGGGTCTCACGAAGTTGCGGAGGGCCTCACTAGGTAGAGAGAGAGAGAGAGACAGGGAGAGAGACAGAGAGAGAGAGAGAGAGCTGAGGTTGGCCGCGAACCCGGATCCTCTGGTCTCCGCCTCCCAAAGTACTACCACTATGAACTACATTATGATGTGAGACTATAATGCACCAATAAATGTATAAAAACAAATCTTGAATAGTATGGGATAGAGTTCCCTGTCAGAGAGGCTTCAGCTCATAAATATGGTAGCCATAAATCTTACCTTCTTATTAACTATATTTTAACATTATTTTCATTCACCTCTCACTGTTTTATTCTTAATATATGTTCTCCAAAGTATCACAAAGTTTCAGAGAATTTAAAAATCAATTTTTATAAGAAAGCAGTCCATTGTTTTGCCCTGATTGATAAAGGATAGACTGGCGTTCATTGGAAGGATGGTTATGGATGCTTTAGTTAGGCAATATTTTGTGTGTGTGTGTGTGGTGCTTGAAATTCAACCCAGAGACATTCTACCTCTGAACCCCTAGTTCTATCCCTACCCCCAGTTCTATAAAAAACACGGTCTCAGTAGGTTGCTGAAGGCTTCTCTAAGTTGCTGAGGCTGGCCTCAAACCTGAGATCCTCTGGTCTCAGCCTCCAAAGTACTGGGATTACAGGCATGTGCCACCATGCCAGCTTGCTTTAGGCAATCTAAATAGGAGAGTTGATCCTTGAAGAGTGTTTGCGGCCAAAAAACAATTTGGCAAAGGTGCTGATTGCAGTCCACAGATTTATTATTATTGTTATTGTTATTGTTATTGTTATTATAAAGGTTCTAGCAGGAAATAATACAGAATACTGAAAGGGGGACAAGAAGTAGGCTTGCCTGGCAGTATAGAACATCACTAGTCACAAGCCTTTTAATAGTATAACTAGAGTTCAAGTAAACTAGACAAAAGGAAATGAAGTAATGGAGGGCATTACATGCTTTGGTTGGATGTTAAAAATGTGATCAAGGTATTGTTTTTATAAGTAGAGTACATGATGAAGTCAACGTTTGTAAAGACGTCTTTTTAAATAATGGAACAAATGGGAAAAAGAAGCCAAGCAAGGAAGGTGTTATACAGCTTTAAGCTAAAATTGACTTAGTTTTGAAATATAGTTTTACTGGGACTATATAAAAGATGAGAATATGGCCAGAAAAGAATATTAATTTAACTAGCCTCCCTAAAATGGACTTTTCTGTATTTTTCAAATGTAATTTGTTACATATTAATTCGATGAAAAAAATCTTCTTTTGGAGTCATCAAAATGCACTATCACTCCCAGTTTGTCCTGGACTGAGGGGTTGCTAAGGAAGTAGGACTTTCGGTACAAAAACAGATGATTTTATACCCAAAGTACGTATCACCTGTTTTAAAAACTACTAATATTAATAGTGACCTTGGAAAGTGAATGGTTTCTGTATTTCCCTGATATTGTGGAGAGCTATATTTTCAAGAAGTACACTCTGTTCCTTATCTTTCTAAATTGTTAATGGCTTCTGTTTTCTCAAATCTCTGAGGTGTCCTTTCTATCCAGATCTATCTGACTCACCCTTCCTCCTTTCCTCCCTCCCTTCCTCCCTCCCTTCCTCCTTCCTTCCTCCCTCCCTCCCTCCCTTCCTTCCTTCCTTCCTTCCTTCCTTCCTTCCTTCCTTCCTTCCTTCCTTTCTTCTTTTCTTTTTTTCTTTCTTTCTTTCTTTCTTTCTTTCTTTCTTTCTTTCTTCTTTTCTTTTCTTTTCTTTCTCCCCTTCCTTCCTTCCTTCCTTCCTTCCTTCCTTCCTTCCTTTTTTCCTTCCTTCCTTCCTTCCTTCCTTTCTTCTTTTCTTTTTTTCTTTCTTTCTTTCTTTCTTTCTTTCTTTCTTTCTTTCTTTCTTTCTTTCTTTCTTCTTTTCTTTTCTTTTCTTTCTCCCCTTCCTTCCTTCCTTCCTTCCTTCCTTCCTTCCTTCCTTCCTTTTTTCCTTCCTTCCTTCCTTCCTTCCTTCCTTTTCCTTCTTTTATATATAGCTAAAAATTCTTATCCTAAAATAACCATAACCAGTTTAATTCCCTTCTCTGTTCTGAGGAAGTTTAGCAATATAGTAGCCATGTTTCCCAAATTTAATAAATCAGATCTCATTAATAAGGCAATACAGCATATATTTCCATCAGAAATGTCCCAAATAAATCTAGAAATTTGGCTGCACAGCTAAAAAGAATTTCACTTTTAGCATTTGAAGTTTTCAAACAGAAATCCATGTGTGAATGAGTTAATTTCATAAAGAAGATGTAGGCCAGTGAATGTTCATTGCACATTTCTTCCAACACTCAGAATAAATGTGATCTGGTAAAATTACTTAAATTATTTCCTGAGGTTTCAATTTTCAGCCAGTTAATAGAATTGCATCATCCTTTTCTTATGCTTCCCATAAATTAACTAATCTCTAGAGTAATTTGATGTGCGTCTTCTTATGGGCAGATTATTCTGGTGCTCAATCTCAATCACAGAGCTAAATATGAAATGGCAGCAAATACACAGGTCTATGAGTTTATTGGAGCTATAACTTTCTAGGTCACACACTTGTGATATAAAGGAGTGATTTGTTAGTAACAAGCTTTTACATTTATAGACTATATTTCCTTAGCCACTTCTTGGAACTGAATAATTCTAACTTAATTGTCCTCTCTAAATCAGATTTACTATAGTTATTTCCTTTGCAGCATTTCAAGAATAACCATATTATTCTCCAAGGGAATATCTAATGGAGTTTTTTAGCTTGGATCTTTCCTTCAGGTTCCCTGTCGAAGAGATCATCTAAGAAAATAACATTAGCTTCTCTGCAGATGTCTTCATGACAGCACTTTTTCCACAGATTTACTAGTTCTCTACACTTTTAGTAAAGTGATTTGTTTTGCTTAAGTGAAAATTGTCATTAGCCCGAAAAATGATCTATTATTGCCTTTATGTGTATCATGACCTGATTATTGCAATTTAAGTACCTACATATATTACATACATAATGTCTGAGAATCAAGAGATGATTGATTTTGCAATTTTCCCATATTATTTAAAAAGTAGTATAATCTCTTTTTTCTCCCTACTGGACCTCATGCTATTCTCTTTCTCTGTTCCCTTTGGAAACAGAACTTCTTTTGAGTTTTGTTATCTGCTGTCTTCAATTTATTTTCATTTATTTTCTCTTTGAAGCTCTATATTTCGTCTTTCTCACTCTTCTGAATCTGCTCTTTTAAAGTTTACCTATAGCTGGGTATGGTGGTGCACTCTTGTAATCACAGTACTTGGGAGGCTGAGACAGGACGATCGCAGGTTCGCGGCCAGCCTCAGCTACTTAGTGAGGCCCTCTGCAACTTAGTGAGACCCTGTCACAAAATAAAGAATGAAAAATAAGGCTGGGGGTGTAGTTCTGAGGTAGAATGCCCTGAGTTCAATCCTCAATACCACACACAAAAAATAAAAATAAAATAAAATAATAAAATAAAATAAAGTTTACTTATGGCCATCCCATTGTAAAATTTCCTTGCCACTTACCGGTCCTTACTTGAATTTACATTTGGAACGGGTAATCATTTTTGTCCTCTTCATCCACCTCTTTTCACGTGTCTTCCAACATTCCAATGTCTTCTGGCTTACTCCCTCCATTAGTGACTCCTCCCCGAGTCCCTTTGTTCATTCTTCCCCATCTTCCTAAACTCTCACCTTTGCACACCTGCAGAGCTTACTTCAGACTATTCTTCCCTCTTCTGTCTATACTCATAGCCTTTATTTTCTCATCAGGTCTCATAAAATTAAATGCTATCTATAGAAATGACTAGTAAATGTGTATGTCTTTCCTGGACTTAGTACCTGAATGTCATGCTTATACATTTACCTGCAGAGTTGATCTTTACACTTGGATATATAGTAGGCATCTGGATGTACCACATAAACAACTGCTCCCTGCTATTTCCCATCAAATGTACTTCTTTTGGAGCCTTCCACATCATAGACATTGAAACCTGAGTTTCTCCAGCAAAAGACTTTGATATCATTCATGATTTCTTTGTTTATCTAATAATCCATTTCCAATACCTTAGCAAATTTTGTTGCTGTACTTAAAACATGCACACACACACACACACACACACACACATATACACGGAAATGGAATATAAGCTTTTCTTCCAAATCCTTTGCTTCTACCCTGGACAATTACTATAATATCTCATATTTTATTTGAATTATTATTCTACACACCTGGTCTTCCTGCTTCTGCCTTCCCTCTCCATTCCATTGCTCTTATTCAGGTAGCCTCCATAGAATGACCTAGAAGCCTGAAGGATCTGGTGGAATGTAGATTAGATCATATTATAGCTCTACTTGAATCTTTTAATCACCTCCCATCTTACTCCAAGAAAAGACAATTTCCTTGCAAAGACCTGCCAAGAAATTACACGATCTGTACCCCTACAATGTCTTACCTAATTTCCTGTTCCGGAACCCATGTCTTACTTTGATACTATGATGATGGCCTTCCTATTATTCTTCAGAAGTGTTAGGTATACGTGGATTTTGCCTTATAACTTCTACACTTCTCTTTCTCTCCCCACCCCTGTGTGGAATTATCTATCACTAAATGTGTACATGACTGTTCCTTTCACATATTCAAGATCTTTGCAAAACTGAACATTTCTTTTTTTTAGGGAGATCTGCCATGACTTCTCCATTTAAAATTGTAGTCTTCTTCTCTAGTGTACTGTATCTTGCTCCTTACCCCAATTAATTTTATGTCATAGCACTTATCACCATCAGAATATTTAGTATTTTATTTTATTTTTTGCGGTACCGGGGATTATATATATTGACACATACATATTTCCAGGCATTGCTGAAGATGGCATTAAAATAAGAGTGAACTTGAAATCTGTATCTCTGTTCAAGTGCCTTAATATCAATCTGTGCAAGGTCCTCACCTACAAAATGAAGGTAGTCAGCTCTCCATCATGATAGCAAATACTTATAAAAAGGAAAGGTTTATTTCAGCTCATGGTTTTAGAGATCCCAGGATATGATCAGGCAGACCCATTGCTTTTAGGTCTCTAGTGGGGGTGCAAGATAACAGATGGGGGTGCATAGTAGATCAAAACCACTCACCTCATCACAAGCCAGGGATCCAAAGAGAGTAAGGAGGGGGCTGGAGCCTCACAATCAGCTTTGCAGTGTGGCCTCAGTGACCTAAAAGCCTCCCCCTAAGCCCCACCTCTTAAACACTTCACCACCTCCTAATAGAGCCTCTTAATAGAGCCTCCCTGGTTACAATACATGGACTTTGGGGAGACATTTAAGATCCAAAGTGTAGCACCTTCCTTGTATATTTTTTGTAAGGAACAACTCCGGAAATGTCTAGAGATCTGCTAGCTCTAGTTTCACATGTGGTTAATACACAATTAAGATTAATGTACCCTATGACTATCCATATAACTTCTCAACATTCATGTATCTCATAGTAATAACAGTGGTCTCATGTAAGTATGAAATGTTAAGGTTGGTGTAATATTATAGACAAGCTAAAAACTAATAGTCAATGACAGCCACTGAAGGCTTTTTTTAACAGTTGTGTATACAAGATCAGAAATAAGGAAATAGAAGAAAGAATCTACTACTATTGTGTGAGGAGCTTAATTCTGATTTTCAGAGGCCAACTTTTTAAAAAAATTGAATATATGGGAATATATTATGGATGTACAATCTTCTGGATTTTGAAAATTACATATATATGGGTAAGAAGAATACAAAATCAGAAATAATGAATTTATTTTTGGTGATACTGAGCAGAGACATCAGTGAAGTCAGAAAATATAAGGAATATGAGCTACCTGTGATGTGAATAATGAGTCATGCTGAATATAATTGTACATATAATAGTTTTGAGGTACTGAGGATTGAACCTTATTTTATTTTGAAACAGGGCTTGCTAAGTTATTGTATGCTGGCCTTGCACCTGCAATCCTCCTGTCACAGTTTTCCAAGTACTGGGATTACAGGCACATACCACTACACTCAGCAGACCACATAATGAATTTGACAGAAAACATAGGCTATTTTTTCAAGTAGGGTTAAGAAGGAAAGATAGAGGTCACACTTTGGTCTCTGAAGCATGTACTGGAAAATAAGGAAAGAGATTTAAAAAAAATGAACACAAAAGCCAGGCATGGTGGCACATGCCTATAATGCCACTACTTGGGAGGCTGAAACAGGAGGATTGCAGGTTCAAAGCCAGCCTCAGAAACTTAGTGAGACCCTGTTTCCAAATGAAAAATAAAAGAGAGTATAGCTCAGAGGTAGAACACACCTGGGTACAATCCCCAGCAACACACACACACACACACACACACACACACACACACACATACATACTAAACATGAATTGACATTAGCAAATAAATTTATAGAATGATCAAGAAGGACATAGGAAAAATGACAAAGGGATAATTAATAATTCTGCAGAAAAAATTTAAAATAGAGTAATGCATTCAACCAGAAGAGTGATTTACTTTTTATTTTTCTCAGAGGTAAGGAAGGAAGGGAGGGATGGAGGGAAGAAGAGGAAGAGAAAAGAAAAGTAAGGTGATAAAGATTGTTCATAAGAAGGATCCCAAATATAAAGGAAAAATTATCTTGGAATCCTTGAATAACTTGATAGTGGAACACTGCAGAGAATAAAAGAGCAGGAAAATATTAGAAGCTTGAAGGAAGTGCCAAAGATTAAGGATCACTGCTAGAGTGATTGACACAGAGTATTGAGAGTTTAGGACAGGCTATGTGAAGACCCAAGTGAGTTATTTAAAGCACATTTTTAGAGGTGCCAATCAGCTGAGCTTGACTCTTTGTAAGCACAAACAAAAAACATATGACGAGGAAGCTTTTGGGAACCCAAGATTGGCAAGGACAGAACTGAATGTCTGACACGGTGGTGAGGCTATTGAGTAAGAGCAAGTCTATGTCTCAAAGCAGTGAGGAAGAATTTGAGAACTAATACAGACCAACATGAGATTTACTGATATTATAAATTTTTCCCCAACATACAAGTTAATTATGGAATTATCCACTCTATTTACTTCTCATACTTCTATAAAAGGCAAACACTTCATGTCAGATGAAGAGATGGATTCACTTCATTTAAAAGGAAGCAAGGGGAACTGGTATCATTGTTGTTTTTTTTTTGACTGTTTCAGTTATTTTGGTAGATGGATGGATGTATCAAGTGATGGGATAACCATTAAACAAAATGGCTGTTTAAAAACTTGCATGAAAGAAACACAAGACAGAAAGTTTAAAACAGCCGGCAGGATTACACCATTGGAAATGACTAATTTTAATTCATCATGGAGTAATTTATATTTATATTTTACCCTTTACAATGTAAAACTCTGGTGCTAATCATATATGGATATACCCGTATTCATGTGCTACATAGTGACGTTTCTGTCAATGATGGGCACCATCATATCACCTATTCACACAGTAGACATCTTAGCTTGTACAAGTTAACTCTATGATTTTTGCCAAGCTTATGAAATTGCCTCCAGATGCTTTTCTCAAAATGTAGACCCATCTTAAGTGACATGTCACTGCATACACACACACACACACACACACACACACACACACACACACACAACATACATACATATATGCTTTAATGTATTTTATTTTGAATTTTAATTTAGGCTTGTTTATAACTATCCAATTTTTAAAATTAAATATTACACAAATAATTTAGTGAATGTGTTGACTTCTTTTTCTGTTTCTTTGCTAACTGGGATTCCTTTAATCCTCATAGAAAATTAAAAACAGGGATCAGAAAAGAATCTTAGCAGCAGACTATTTTATTTGCTTCAGATCCCAACCAATTGACATAGGACCTCAGGATAGTAGACATTTACTATGTAATAGCTCAAAATTCATTCCAGGCAATAATACAGATATGTAGAATAGTAAAATGAAATTTGGATGTCCAAATACATGACTTCATTACATCAGTGCTATCTTTACTAATTTAAACATATTTTCCGTGTTGCATTTCTGGTTTCATATGCTTATCTGTAATTAGGTATGTCTCCTAGATGAACTTCTTTTCTTTCTTTTTTTTTTTTTGTGGTGCTGGGGATTGAACCCAGGGGCTTTCTACCTCTGAGCTACACCCCCAGCCTAATTTTTATTCTTTATTTTGAAACACGGTCTCACTAAGTTGCAGAGGGCTTCACTAAGTAGCTGAGGCTGGCTGTGAATCTGCGATCCTCCTGTCTCAGCCTCACAAGTTCTGGGATTACAAGTGTGCACCACCAAGTCTGGCAAATTTCGTTTTTTAAATTCAAAAGTTTAGCTCTGTTAAGTGAATATGTGACTTAGATAAGAAGTTGAATTTGCTGACGAAAGGTACTAAAAATTAAAAATGATATGACCTCTTCAGAATGAGGCAAATCTGAATTCAAGACTTCTTAGGGGGAAATTCATCTCATTCATTTATTTATTTATCTATTTCTTATGTTAAATGCCTCTCTTATTTGCTTTACGAAGGAGTTGCACCAATAGCATATATTCTCAGAAAATGTTGGTAATTTATTCAAATTTGTCTTTTATGAGAATTTGTCAATTATAGCCCATTCTAAGAAAGTCCCCCCAAATTTAGAACATAAACAATTCATTGAACATAGAAAAATAACACCTAGCCCAGTGTGGTGGTGCAGGCTTGTAATCCCAGTACTTGGGAGGCTGAGACTGGAGGATCTGGGTTCAAGGCCAGCCTCAGCTACTTAGCGAGGCCCTCTGCAACTTAGTGAGACCCTGTTTCAAAATAAAGAATAAAAAATAGGGCTGGGGGTGGAGCTTGGAGGTAGAATGCCCCTGGGTTCAATCCCTAGTACCGCAAAAAAAAAAAAAAAGAAAAATAACACCTTTCCTGCTTGCTTATCACAGCTCCTGAGTGCACCTCCCCAGCAGTCTCCATATGGCTGTGAACTCTGTGGCAGTTTTTCTTCACGTCAGTCAGCCAATACACATTTCCTGAAGACATCTTTGGGATGTAGTACTTTGCTAAGAACCTAGATCTTATCTCCTGATAAATCTGAAAAACAATTTAGTAAGAAATGCAAAGTCATAACTACCTTACTACTCATTTTCCACTATGTGAGATAGAAAGAGGAGAACTGTACATAGGTAGGTAGGCCTACACTAGGTTAAAAAATCAGTGTAATAATTATAGACAACTTTGAACCAGAACTGTTTTATGACTTTCATGCACCCAAAGCAACCTTGCATTTGTGGTCTTTTTAAATTAAAAATATTAAAATGATAAATTATGTTTATTAAAACATTTCTTCTACTTAGAAGTTTGATTTGATTGCTTGTCTTTCCAAAAAAATTAAAACAGATCCATGGACTGACACTATGCCTCCAGTGCTTAATGGAAGGCTTCCTCTTCTTTAGTACATGTTACAAACCAACTGAGCCTTTTGATTCCTTCATGAAAATCGTGGAACATGCTGGGCATGGTGGCTCACATCTGTAATCCTAGTACTTGTGGGGCAGAGATAGGAGAGTTGCTGATTTGAGGTGAGACTCAGCAATTTAGCAATACCCTCAGTAACTTAGTGAGACCCTGTCTCAAAATAAAAAATAAAATCGGGGTGGGGGTCTAACTCAGAGGTGTAATGCCTCTTGAGTTCAATTCCAGTAACACCCCCCAAAGAAAATCACATAATACTTCCAGATTTAAAAATAATAATAAAAAGATGGAATATTGAAGCTGATAATGTTGGCACTGTTTCTCTGATATTCTAGGGTAATTCTGTTTTTAGTTTGTCTTATTGTTTTTCAATTTTTATTTCTTCACTGGCCTCGATCCTCCTGTCTCAGCCTTCCAAGCACTAGAATTACAGGTGTGTGCTACCACGCCAAGCCTTAATTTTTTATTTCTTCAAACTAGAGTGATGTGTGCATAAAAGAGGACAAGAAAGTCACCTGAATGTGTAAGATAAGTATAATTTAAAGATATATGTGTGTAAACAAACTTGCAAATGATTATTTTCTCCCTTCTTTGTAAATGACAACATTTACTAATTATGTTTTCAAAAGAATTTTCCAGGCATGAAAATCATTGTTCAAATGTGTTGCGTAGACCACATGAATCCCAGTTATACTGGGGATGTTATTTGTAATAAAATTTCTCACATCAAATTAGAATTTCTTAGGGTAGAACTCAGGAAATTCAATTATGGCAGTATCTCCAGATGATTTCTCTGGACTTAAAATTTAAGATTCACATGTCTAAATGATTTGTAAAATCTTTTAAAAGGCTGAGATTTTATGATGTTAGGATCAATACCTGTAAAAAAATAAATAAAGATGTACCTAAGGCAGTATTAGAGATAAAGTGGTCCGACTTTTCAGGACTTGTTTTACCAACTGACTACTGAAGGGAAGTAACCTCTGCTCCTGACCCTCCCCTTTTATTTTCCATTGACATCTGCCACATAGGTCGCATGATCAGCTACTGCCAGGCAAGTTTCCTAGCTGTCTTTTGGGTGTGCTCAGAGTTCCTACTTAGTAGATACCTGTGCAGTTGATGATCCACACGCCACCTTGATCTGGGGCCCTTGGGATTCATTCGGCACTTTGATGGTACGCTAAGTGACACTCTTTGAAAGAGTTTAGGAAACATCTTTCTTGTTGCTTCATTCCCAGAGAATGACTTTGGAATAAAGGAGACTAGAGTTTATGTTTCTGGTATATTTACTTTATTAGAACAAATAGACATAATTTTGTAAAATAGTATCTCCCACATGAGAATCAATATTGCGAAAGCCTGGCTATTATATTTTTATTTTTTACAAAAGATGGATTTTTTTGCGTGTCTAAAAATAAATTTGATCTTTACTTATATAACCATAATATCTGCCTGTAGAAAATTGGGAAAATATAAGAAGTTACATATGAAAATGGAAACCTTTACAATCTTACTACTGAGAAAAATCCACTTCTAATATTTTAGCACACTTCTGTGTCTTTGATGTATATCTGTGTACAAATATATATTTATGTGTATACGTACACACATATTCATATTGTTGACATACCATACTTAGAATTGTTCTTTTAAAAATACTATAAAGCCTGGCATGGTGGCACATGTCTGTAATTCGAGTACTTGGGAGGCTGAAACAGGAGGATCAAGGGTTCGAGATCAGCCTCAGCAATTGAGCGAGATTCTCAGCAACCTAGTGTGACTGTTTAAAAAAAAAATTAAAAAAGTGCTGAGAATGCCCCTGGGTTCAATCCCCAATACCACCACCACCAAAAAAAAAAAAAAGAATAAGTAAAAAAATAATAATGATATGAAATTATTTGAAAATATTTTATCAGCTACATAATAATCTATCTTTTGAATTCATAGTTTAATTACATACTAATGTTTCTAGGAATTCAGACTGTTTAATTTGGCTTTGTTACATATACATCTTTAGCTATGTCTTTCATTTCCTTAAGAAAATGAAGTAATTGAATTATTCTTACTGAAAATAAGAGCACTTTTTAAACTACTGGTATAGTTTATAAAACTTGTTCCACAAATAATATTTGATTTTTATTTCAAAACTAACAAAAGCAAGACTTCTCAGGAAACACTTGTGAAGTCTTGATATTTTGAGATATTTGATTCAGTAAGTGGAAAAATATATTGTGGCGGGATCTATGGCAATTACTAAATTGGTATATTGAGGAATAAGTGTGGAATAAGAGAAGGAATAATCTTTTCAAATATACACTATATTTTTAATATGCTATCATTTTAGAAATGTATTAAGGAAAATCATTAGAATACTAAATATTCAGGAGCTAGTGATAAGTATAAATATCAGGTGTGGGAGAACTTTAAAATATATATAAAAAACTTAAAAGTACAAACAAGAGAATATTAAGGGATGTTTTTGAAAAAATATATATTTTTTATGTGTGTATGTATGTGTGGTACTGGCAATTGAACCCAAAGGCATTCTACCTCTGAGCTACAACACAGCCGTTTTTTGTTTGTTTTGTTTTGTTTATTTATTTTTGAAACAGGGTCTTCCTAGGTTGCTGAGAGTCTCACTAAGTTGTGGAGGCTAGTCTTGAACCTACAATCCTTGTGTCTCAGTCTCTTAAGTACTGGGTTTATAGACATGTGCCACCACTCCAAGCTGAGTTTTACAAATTTTAAACAAGCCAATGCTATGAGATTTGAATTTATCTGAGACACAGAGAGACACAGTTTGTTAGTGCAGAGAAATAAAAAATCTTGGCTAACCACAATTTGCATATGGTGCAACCATGAAAAGATTCAAGATAAAACTGAGAAGAAATTTAAGCATCCACTGCCAACCCACCCCTCCCCCCAAAATCTGAGATGCTATGAATTCCAAAATAGATGCAAAAGAAAGTAGACATTTTTGGAAGCTAAGAGGTCCATTAAAGGAGGTCAATATTAGAAAAGTAGCCTTGACTAAATCGTTTCTAAGATTCAGTTTTCTGAGAGTCTGGAGTAGATGCAACTTGACGCTGCCCCATGCAGGTGATTCTGTAGCCCTGCTTTGTAATAAATGTGAGTCCTTATTCTACCATCATGATCCTAATGATTCAGGTCTTTGAACCCAATTAGCTTAGTAAATGGGACTATTTAAGTCCAAGCACCTAGGACTCTTCCTATTTGGGGCCAACTTAAAATTGGGTATCTGGGTCATCTCAAAGTAAGCTACACAAGTCCAGCACGGTTTTTTATTCAGAACCACATGCCTCGGACAGTACAATATGTCCTAGATCCAGTTCAATTTAGTCACCATCAACAGTGCCTTCTCACAACAAAAGAAAAGTTGAGATTATCATTTTGTTTCTAAGAAATAAAATATTTTTTTCAGATTTTAGTTCTCTGGAAAAAAAAAGAAGTTCTAACATTTCATTATATGAAGCGAGTAAGCAGCCAAGTCAGGATTGTCAAAGCAAAGTGGAATGTTAATATCTATTTTAAGACTCGGCCGTGTAGAAATTCGATTTCATAATTGTGTTCTCAGTACAGGTACAGAAAAACAAAACCAGATTCATGATTTTTTTTCTAAGAGAAGCGTTAGCATGCAACACATTTTATGGCTCTGATAGTCTCAGGACAGATTTTCAAGACAGATATTCTACCATGTTTCTTAAACAGTCCATCATCATTTCCTAGAAGCGATATTGGACACTCATTGACCAAGTGAAGGCATAACCAATGGAGCTCGGAATGTAGCTATGTCGTCTGCATAGAAATGACACTGCAGTGCCTCTGCCCGGGGCAGGGTCTGGCTTGGGGATGGATAGTGACAGAAGAGCATCAAAGCTGTCAAGCTTCCAAACTCTGCAAAGTAAACACTGTAAGTGCTTTAAGGAGAACCTGAAGCAGAATGTTTCTTGATTCAGCAGAGTTTTACAATCCCTGAAGATTCCTACACAGTCTCAGGAATCTGACCCAGAGTGTGGGAGAGTGCTTTGGGTATAATTAGAAAATATTCAGCCACAGGATCGTCAAGAGCAATTTCTACTGAAATCCAGAGAAGGCTCTTTGCATGTTTGCGCATTATGTTTGGTTTTTAAAAAATTTCATTAAATGACATCAAATAAGCCTTGTTTCAATTTAAAAAAATAACCCTGTTGATGAATATTTTACTGGGAACTTACTAAATCCAAGCATAAGATACAGTCCCATATCAGAGGCATCACATAGAGCAAACCAACAAACTAGAAACAGGTACTTAGAATTAAAGAGGGAACAAATGAGGATGTTTCAGCATTACTTTATAAGCAGTAAAATCTACTGGCCTGTAGAATCATCACCTAAAAGTAGTACATAAAGCACATTACTGCAATCACTTAAAATTTGTTAACAAAGTACAGAAGAACAAATTTGGAGGACATAAGTAAAATTATGAAAAGAATAGCTCCATCTTCTTGACATGATTTATCATGCTCTCTTTATATGCTTTTTACCTCCTCTGTTCAAAATATGTATTTATTGAAGTTTTTTAATTTTTCCATGTGCATGTGTAGTCTTTCTCCTAGTTCTTGAGTTTAAGACATATGGTGCAATAGCTAGAGATCGATATGATATATTTTATCTTTTTCCTTTTTTTAATCAATTGTTTTCAGAACTTAACATATGTTCATGTTACTAATGCATTGATTTTTGTAGTAGTCTCATTCCTGTGGAATCTGTCATCATCGATATGGCTCATTTGCAAAAAGAGAAAGGGACTTTTTCTTAAACGTTGGAAGCAAGGCATCATCTTCTGCCAGTGCACCTGTCTGCAATTCTGAGAGTCATTTTAATGTGGTTCTACATTGTTGCTTCAAGAGTGATTCTCATACTGAATACTTGAGAGGAAGATATGATTCTTGTAAAGCTATGCATTATGTCAGTCTGACCTGTATAGTTGGAAAAGTCTCATGGGGATTGAGAACATTGGAATATAGTAAGATTTGGCAGTGATCCTCACCAATGTGCATGAATTTAGAAAATGAATAACTTGCACTCCTTTTGATAAGATGTGCTTAAGTTGAAAACCTCAAACTGATGGAAATTTATCCAGTAATTTAATTAGGACTAAATTATATTTAAGCTCCACTGATAAAAAAATCAATTGTTTGGAGAAATGAAAGACCTTTATAATTTGCAGTTTTGAGTATTGAAAACAAAATCTTATTATAATGTGTGTCTAAGCCTTTGTTTTCAATAATATTTCCATTAATGCTTTTGATTTATTTTATACCCGTGTATTCAAAGTTCAGTCACACATATTATGCTGTGAAATTTTCCCAACAATATTATTAGCTTTTATTATCTCTGTACTATAGATATGGAAGTTGAAGCTTAGTGATATTAAATTATTCAATTGGCGAGTGGAAAAGCTTGAATTAGAACCCACGGTTTTCATGCAGTGTTGTCCTTTTTTTTTCAGTGTAGTAGGTTTACATTTTTATTTCATTAGATCAACCTTGGTTAGTTCACATGTGTGGAAATTTGGAGAAATTTACAGTGCATTTTTGAACTTGTACCTATTATTGAAATATACACAATTTGGCTCCATTTCTGGCATTCTCTTCTAAAACTCCGCTTTACTCTCATCCACATCTCAGTTTGTAGTGAGAACAAAATAGCTTCAGCTGTTCTATGATGAAAATATCTTTGCCTCAACTAGAGCAGGTTACTTGTAATGTAACCCTATTTTGAAATTATGGTATTTTTAATAGACCTTTTATTTAAAGGAGAATTCATTAATAAAGGCAGGGTTCTTATATAAAAATAAGGTGTGCCTGAGATATTCCTACAGAGATTTTCTTTAATAGTAAAATAATAAGAACTTCATCATTTCCTGAAGCCAAAATTGGAACCCATGATTTGAAAATCATAGCAAATTATAAAACACATTACATGAAATTAGGAAAGTTGTGGAAAATCCAGCACATCATGCAAAGAATAAGCAGTGTTAGTGTTCATAATACCTTCTTAGAAAGGACAATATGTGTTTATGTTTTAATTTAAAAATTTCTATGTTGTTTTATATGAGTTTTTTTGCAGTTTTACTTTTAAGCATTTTATGTTTTGCCCTTAAAACTGCCTATTCCGTATTGCTATAGTATAAAATATGTTGTTTTAAAAATTCAGATTAATCCATTAATTAAATTATAAGCCTATTTGTTTAATCTGTGTGCCTACTTTGTCTTAGATTTGAACTAAGTAGTAACCATGGCTGTTCTCATTCTTGGATTAGGGTAATTGAAGACTATACCCAGTGTCTACAGTCCTGTGTCGAGAACATCTATTAGTTAACTTTGACATATAAATTGTGTATCTGTTGTTTTGGGTTTGTTCTTTTGGTTTGTTTGATGGCATATTTACATTAAAAAAGTTTTATAGCAGCCTCCTTTTATCTACAAGTTCGCTTTCTGTGGTTTCAGTTACTCACGATCATGGTCAAAAAATATTAAATGGAAACTTTTGAAATAAGTGATTTATAAATTTTACATTTTGCACCATTCTGTGTAGTGCGATGAAAACTCACATTATTTTGCTCGGTCCTGTCTGGGACATGCGTCAGTCCTTTGTTTAGTGAATCCCAGCTATATGCACTGCCTTCCCGATAGATAGTCTCTTAGTAGATAGACATCTTCATTGCTAGGTTGACTGTGAAAGTATCATGGTGCTTGTGTTCAATTGTCCCTTATTTTACTTAATAATAGCCCCAACGTGCTAGAATATAGATTCTGGCAATAACTTATGGAGGTGTATTCTGCTGAATGAGTACTGATCCATGGGCCAAGATGAAGCCTCTCTCATACAATCAAAAATACAAGAAAAAATAATATGTGAAAATGATCAAAATACAAGGAAATCCAACTTGAGTATATGAAATCAGTAATATGAATGCAACTCATCCTGGGGAATTTTCCTGCATGTGAGATGGTATTAGAAATATAAATCAAGCTGGGTGTGGAGGCGCAGGCTTGTAATCCCAGTACTTGGGAGGCTGAGACAGGAGAATCACAGGTTCGCGGCAACTTCAGATACTTAGGCTCTCTGCAACTTAGTGAGACCCTGTTTCAAAATAAAGAATAAAAATTAGGGCTGGGGGTGTAGCTCAGAGGTAGAATGCCCCTGGGTTCAATCCTCAGTTCCCCCCCAAATATATATAGCACAGAATAATGCAATATAAGAAAGACAAAACTAGATACAGCACTACAGCACCAGACCAGAGACAACTGCAACCTCCAGAGGAGAGCTGGGAGGTTCCACCAGCAGCCTGTCATCCTGGTCAGGAATCCGGGTCCTGGGCAGAGCATCCACTCCAAGAGTGAACCTCAACGAGATGCCTCAGTGCTTCTCCCTTTATGGGGATGGCTGCCTGAACTTTGTATGAGCTTGCTAGGGTATCTGAGGCACATCAAAGAGCACAACTACTCCCCATTTCTGAGAAATAAGCTAAGAAGAAAAAAGGAGAAAAGCTCAAGGGACAGGGGAGGAAAGACCAGGGGGAGACTCATGTCCATATGAACTAGAAGGTGGAGGGAGGGATAGAGAGAGAGAACTCAGAAAAGAGTACACATTCACATAACTTTTGATAAGTATATTGTTATAATTGTTTTATTTTACTATTAGTTATTATTGTTAATCTTTTACTCTTTTTTTTTTTTTTTTTTTTTTTTTTTTT